>CAJFCO010000161.1:251591-308945 GCA_904066015.1 Synergus gifuensis
ATATATCGGTAAATATTTAATGATTATTATTATTATTATTATTATTATTATTATTATTATTATTCCAGAACTTAATAATTCGTTATTTTTTTAATGTCCCGATTGTAGAATTCAAACATTTTATATTCGATAAATTTAAAAATACGGACATTTTTAATTTGGAATTTTTATTTTTCGACAATTTTAAATTAGTGGATTATTTTCAAGAATTTAAGGGCATTTAAACCAATTATACAGTCATAATAATAAATATTTTTAGCTAATAAGAGCCAGTAAACCTTTGTCTACACGAGACGAAGGTTTATTGACTATTATCAACTAAAAATATTTATTATTATAAATGTATAATTGGTAACTAATTTGTTCTTATATGCCGATAAGAAGGCTCATATATAGAATAGGATTGAAAATTTCTTTTACTTTGAATACCTGATTTTCCCTCAGTTCTCTTATATCAGAAACCGTATTAGAAAGAAGCAACTCCTATCCGTATTAATAAACTTTGAAAAATATAATTTTACAATTTACTAACAATTAATAAATAATTTATTACTACTATGTATGTATAATTTTTAAAGTTAAGTGAAAATTTATTTCATCTACATTTCATTCCAATTTTCAATTTATTTAAGATAACTAATTTTTTTTAAATATATAAATTATATTTGAAATTTAGGTATCACAAAATGTATTGCACTCAATTCAGTTCATTATTCAAATTGAGGATAATACATTACATATAAAACCAATTCAAATTTCTTGAATTCAAAGCTATTATTTTATATTCATTCACATTTCGTGAATGAATTAGACTGAATTAAATACACTTCAAATCTATCCTGCTTTATGGAATACGAGAGAGATGTCATTAACGATATTTGAATAGCCGGAAATTAGATTTTTGAGATAATCAATTATATTGTTGTACATTGAAGACTAATAAAGGGAAAATCAGGTATTAAAATTAATAGAATTTTCTCTATAGTTTTACGTTAAAATCTTAAATTTTTCATTTCATTCTATTCAAACCTTCTTACCAGGATGGTAAAGTATCACACATGCCCTTAAGAGTTTCTGAAAATGAAATAATTCCTAAATAAAATAATTTTTTAAAATTTCAAAGTCGTTCTTAAATTTTAAAAATTTCCTATTTTTCATTTTTTTTTTAAGAAAACTAAAAAAAATTCCCGGTTATTGAAAATTACTGCAAGCTGAAAATTAATATTTTAAAGATTGCAAATGATAGTGCATTAATATGTAAATTAAAAAATTTCATAATTTGTCTAAATTGCACACTATTACAAAAAGAAGCATTGATTCAGTATTACAAATAACAATGGAATTAAAATAAAAGGAATAAAATAGATGGGAAGTTATAGTACTGACATAAGATATTTTTTCAATATGAACCTTTATTTGAAAATGAAAATATGATGATTCTTTAAATTGCTCGGAATGTTCACGTAAAAATTTAAAGTATCCTTTTTATTTTTATTTTTTTTTAAGTTTTCACAAGGTTTTATGATAAAAATAAAATTGGATTTTCAATCAATATCTTCAATTACTTCCGTACGATTATTATTAATTTGTGTGTCAGCAACAGTGAAATTTGTTATACAATGGTAAAATTATCCTAATCTTTTTAGATCTGCCAAGATCTACATTTTATATCGAATTATCTTTATCATCTTTGCAGTGACTTGTTCATTCTTTATTTATATAACACTATATCTTACTTTTTTTAAGTAATACGAATAAATTACATATACTAAGAATATTTTTAATGGTTAAAAGTTACTTTCAGTCCTCGAGAATAATTAAATAATCCACGGTAATTAAAAAATTTCAAATTCCCGCTCAAATGAAGCAGAAATTAGTGCGCCGCCTCGTGGCATGTGGTCAAAATAATCCGTTTAAACGTAGCGGCATTGCCGAATTTAGTCGAATGGTACCGAAAAAAAACCGAAGCCACAAATACGCCGATAGCGCCGCTCTATGAACGTGTGGTCCAACTAAACCCTTGCCACATCTAGGTAAAATATCTTTGGTTTGTATATATACACTCGACTACCGCAATAGTCACCACCGTAATAGTCACAATTTCGCAATAGTCACCAATTTTCTTCCGCAATAGTCACCAGCTGTTCTCAGCTGTTCTCTCAATTGCCACTTGATACCACTGCACATGCGCCAGTGGCTGTGATCGA
Organism: Synergus gifuensis; assembly: GCA_904066015.1. Classification (NCBI taxonomy): domain Eukaryota; kingdom Metazoa; phylum Arthropoda; class Insecta; order Hymenoptera; family Cynipidae; genus Synergus; species Synergus gifuensis. Next base: position 253,799 of record CAJFCO010000161.1, read on the forward strand.
CATCTGATTGGTTGTTAACGCAAACAACACAATACGCATGCGCAGTCGATGTGACATTTGAGGTAGGGAAAATTTCGACTATTGCGGGGAAAACTGTTTCGGATTTGGTGACTATTTCACTTATTCACTATTGCGGCAGTCGAGTGTATGCATATGTGGTATATGTACCTGAAATTCTGAAAGCTTGTAAAACAAATTTTATTTATTAAAAAAAATATATATATTATTTGTGTTAGAAGGGATGTGTATTTAATAAATATAATATAATTGGATTCTGAAAAATGTAAGTATTGCAAGTATTAATTAATATATATATATATATATATATATGCATTTAGCGGAAATGGAGTAAATAACATAACCTATCTAATATTTATCATCAAAAAACACGCATGGAGAATTTAATTTTGCGTTACTTATATTTAAAATTTTGCAATTATGTTTTTGAAAATAAAATTTAAAAGTAAACACACATATTAAAAAGTAAATATAGGCTTACTTTTTTTTTAATTTTAGATGACTCGTTTTGCAAGAGCAAAGGGCTCTAAGGCCTCAAATGAAAAATTAGAAAATGAGCCAACACCATGGCACGTAATGAAACAGCAACTTGAGGAATCTTTAAATAAAGATAAACCTGAGGAGAAGAGGACCAAAACTGCAAGACAATTACTTCAAGAAAAAGAAATATCAACTCCATTAAACAGTGATTGGGCTGAATTTGAAAAACCAAAAGTTACTAAAAATACATCAAAATTCAAAGCTTCCAGTAAAATTGAGAAACCTGAGAAGAAGATTAAAAAGAAAAAACTAAAAGAATCTTTTCAAAAACAGAAAGAAAATAACACCGATCTTATGGAGAATGTCAGCGAACAGATTAAAGCAAAAAAGTCAGTCTTAGGTAAATCAGAAATAGTAGAGAAAGTAAAAGCCAAAGGTAAAAAGTCAGAATCTGAGGTTGAACCTTCTCAAGAAACTGCTCGTGTTACGAAAAAGAAAAAATTCAATAAAACAGAAGATGGAAACGAGATGGATGTTCCCAAAAAGAAAAAGAAGACCAATATCATTTCTGAAAAGTCTGAAAAGTCAGAAAAGTCTATAGCTAATTCTCTTCCCGTTACTGAAGAGTCAAAAGCGAAACCTATGGAAAAATTGAGTAAGAGACAAAAACGAAATTTGAAGAAAAAGAATCAGAATTCTGGGTTTGATACTGCAGAAAATGTTTCGAACAAAGACGTTCAATCTATCAACAGTACTAAAATTGAAAAGAAACCTGATTCTGTTAAACCAGGGGCAAATAATGTCGCAAGGATTTCCAAAAATTGGAATCAATTTAACCAAGAGATGTTCGGTAAGCCGAATATGAAAAATCACCATTTAAGGAAGCCTAAAGTTTGGGATGATAAAGAACACCAAAGGAGAAAGCCTATAAAATCGACGAAGCTTATGATCAATGGAATGGAAATAGAAGTTGTGATGTACGACGGATTCCCAATTCAGAAAGAAGAGGCGGAAAGATTGAAGGAATTAAAGCAGAAAATGATTCTTAAAGGTTTGTTTATTTTAATTTTAAATAAAGTTTATTGTTTATAGGCCTTTGAAATTATAAATATTTTAATAAATTAAATGATTTTTTCAGGAATTCCAAAATCTGAGATTGACGCAGCGATGAAACTCGAAAGAAGAAAGGCAGAAAAGTCTTTGGCTCGTATAAGGAAGCAAGTTTGCTTCCACTGTCGGAAAGCCGGACACAATTTATCAGATTGTCCAGAACTTGGAATGGAAGAATCCGCAACTGGAATTTGTTTTAAATGTGGTTCCACTGAACACACCCATTTCGAATGCAAGGTAACGAAATCTGACGATTACAGATTCGCAACTTGTTTTATATGCAGAGAAGCAGGACATATCGCAAAACAGTGTCCCGATAATCCCAGAGGTCTTTACCCAAAAGGCGGTGGCTGTAAAATTTGCGGAGACGTTACACATTTACAAAAAGATTGTCAAGATAGAATAAGAGAAAAGGAAGAATCGACAATAACTGTTAAAACCATAGCCGAAACTGCTTTGGAGTCTTTAGAAGGTGAAGAGAAAAAAACAGAACCTAAAAAAGAACCCAAAAAGAAAATTGTTAAATTCTAGTAGATTAGAATTTATAAATAAAAATTGTACAGTTATAAAAATGTATTTTCTTTATTTTTTTAATCCTGTAGGGTCTTTGGAGAGAAAAATTTTCATTTGATTTATATGAGAAACCATAATTTAATGAAGTAGAAATGTAACATGTTAAAATCGTAAAGCTAGGCAATCGTTACAATACCAGTGAACACAGACTTGACCATCTGAAGCATAATTAACGTCCCCCACGAAGTATCAACTCTATGAATATAATAATAATAATAATATATATTTATTTATTTATTTATATTTAAATCATTTAAATCTATTCTTGTTTATACATTTTCTTACATTATTCTACAATGTTAAATTGTAAACTCTGCCTTTTACATGTAGGTAATTGTTCAAAAAATGTACTACGAAATTTTGCAAAATCAGCTCGACATAATTGAAAAAGAAATATTAGGACTAACTGTGGATATCAAGTTGTTTATATTAATATTTTTTCTTTAAAGTATTGAAATTTCAATCTAATACCCAATAGTTGCAAGTGTATGAGTCTTATTTCTAAACTGCAAAAGTGTCTTAAATAGTGTGCAAAAGTAGAGAAAAACATTTCAACTGTTAATTTTGGACAACTTAAAAATTACTTACGATTAAAAAATCCTAGAAACTCAAATTTTTAAAATGCAATGTTTGAAGAGCTTACTTTTCAACGACTATCACTTGATTAATGAATCTATCAAGACTTAAAATTAATTTTTGCATTATCGAACTATTAAAATATATGTAATTCTAAATCTCTTAAGTACCTTCAGTGTTTTGCTACAGTGTTTAAAAAAATGAATATTTTTTAACGCTTATATTAATTTTGCTATGTTAAATGAAATGTGTAGCACCAACTCTGAAAGTATTTCTATTTTAAAACTAAAATTATGCTTTTCATCATATGGAATTTAATCTTTCACAGAACCGAATTTCCCAACTGAGAATTTAATTCCATAATATTAAATTCTCTTGCCATTTTATACTTGGTCTTTGTACACTTTACAAAGTAGATGACAAATACCGTGAAAACATTTAGTTCCTTTTTGATCCCGCAGATCACGAAAAATCTTTGAATATAAAATTAAGGTTTTACAGACATTTGTGTCTGTAGCAAATTAAATCTAAGACAAGTCAAAAGGACTGATCAACCTAGGGTGAAGAAGAATCGATAATAAATTAATTTTACTTCTTTTACTACCAAAAAAATTCATTTCAGACACTTTACACAATATTATATCTTCATAATCTTATAACTGAAATCTATTTACAAAATTAAATTCCATGATTCACTTTATCTCTACTGAGCTTCTAAGATTTTGATATCACGAAAACTATCTGCGCATGCTACGAACAACAAATTGAGAAAGAAACTAATAATATAAAAATCATATTTACTCTTCATTCATAGATGCCTGAACGAATTTCGACTCAAAATCATATTTCTCAAAGATATTTCACACATCATTTTACGATTGCCCATACCGTCTTTGGTATTCGCATTATTCGCTCAGTCATTTTTACCACTAAGGCTTACAATGAATCAAAACCTTGGACTTTAATTTGTTAGGATATGATAGTAATAAATGAAAATCTCGCACTTTTTCTGAAGCTCCCTGCTAAGTGCTTTCTGCTTTGTGGGCAGACTCTATAATTTCTTTTAAGCATCGTCCAAATTCCTCGATAATTAGCTTCTGCGAAGATGCATCATCTAACATATTTCGCTCTGATTCTTCCGCTTGTGCCATCAAACACTGACAAGTCATCTCGACAACTTTGTCTGTTAGAAAATTGAAGGGTTGTCTGTAACAAGAAAAAAATAATTATAATTTCCACACAAAATATTTAATTTTAATTAAATTGTAAATACTTATTAAAAACATGTAATACGTACCTAGCACCAGTGTTCGAAGTAGCTGGAGGTCTAAAAGCAATTTCAGAATACTGTTGCATCTTAGCTTTGTTAAGAGTGAGTTGAGCTGTTCGCACTTCTGCAGCATCAGCCAAATCTTTCAAAGATTTTCTGTTTGGACTCGGTTCTTCAACATTTCTACAACCTACGCATTTGCAATTTCCAGAACACGGGATTTTCGCCTAAAAAAGAAGAGAAAAATATAGCATTAGAAAAAATTCTTTTCCATATTAATGAAAAAAGATTTCAATTAATAAATAAGATTATTTAAGGTGGCTGCTATTAGACAAATTTTTATATACCTCATAACATTCGCAGTAATTTTTCAAGCATCCACTTCGTTTGCAATTACAACCTTTGTTGTGTCTTCTGATATCTTCTCCAGTATCGCGACCTTTTCCGATTTTAGGTCGGAATGCATTTGGATTGCGCTCCAAACAGGATTTGATGGCTCTTTGTCTTTCTTCTTCGTTTCCTAGATTGTTGGAACAGTTGTTGCAATTGCACATATTGCAGAATTCTCCGTTCGCGAAGCAATCACAATATCTGCGGAAATACATTTTTATTTGAAAATACTCCATACCTTTTTAATATATAAATATCCAACTAGTTGAATCAAGATTTCAGCTGGCAAATTTCAGTATTAAGAAAAAAAAACTACTTTCTGGCCTGCTTTACAAGATTCTATTGTAGCTTGTAGAAGAATAGATGTACTTTTATTTCGAACGAAAACAAAAGATAAACAGTAAACTAAAAAGGAATTGTACGAGACTAAGCGCGCGTAGTTTTTCTTTAGACACTGAAATGACAATGCAAATTCGTGCGCCAAATTAATTGACGAAGTTAATTAATTAATAATTAATTAATTAATACGCAAGAAGTTAGCATAATGAGGAACGCAATGTGAATTTGTCTGAAATACATGTATTTTTTAGAAAAGGATAAATAATTCTTTGAAAATATTTTCAGTTTTTCTTTTTCTTGCAAATAATTTAGAAATATTTTTTGGCAAACAAATACGATAGAATCCAAAAAAATACTTACAATTTAAGACATTGAGATTTAGTACAATTGCAAGGTTTTCTTGGTCGAATTCCATTTGATTCTGAAGCAGGAGCCAAAGACTTTTGTGACATCTTACTTTCGGATAAAGTGATATTAGATAAATTTCCAGTGGAGCCCATTGAACTTTGCGAACTATTAAGCAAACTTGGAGACGACTGATTCAGTGATTTTGATTTTATATCCTCCTTGTGCTGCTAAAAAGAAAAAAGAAAAAAGAAATATAATCAGAAATTTAATTTCCGAATTTATGTTCCAAACAGAAGTTTCAAAATTTTAATCTATTAAATTGTCAAGAAAGGCTTTAAGAAATGATACCTTGTGCTGGTTGTACTGGGCTGGGAGCACAATGATGTTGCTGACATTTGAATTCCCGGAAATGACGGCCTGTCCGGATGCAATTTGACTCAAAGCCGAAGCCGGAATAGCAACAGCATTTTTTGTTTGGCCTCCAACGGTCGCAGAAGCAGGAATTAATAATCGTTGTCCAGATCCACCGAGTCCAGACTTTGGTGTTGAGGTTCTTATTGCCTGATTTTTAAATTTATTATTAACTATTATTATTACTTTTCTCTGCATTGATTGGTAATTAAATAAAATAATAATACTTAAATAAATCTTTCGATATAAAAACTAATAACTATTAAAGACTTTAAATAAATTCTAAATGTAAACCTACTTTGACGATCTGCTGTTGCCCAATTTTCTGGTGAACTCCAACTGTTTGAAGAGTCGCATGAGGTTTGGGTTTACCAACGGTTACAACATTGCTTGTTCCTGTAGTTGGTGTGCTGACCAATCTTACATATTGTACCTGGAATTTATAATTAATATTTTTGAATTCCGTTTCAATCAATTTTGGTGATACAGTTTCTTAATATTAAATTTTATTTACCTGTCGTCCAGGCATTTGTATCTGATGTACTTGATTTGATGTGACAATGTTCTGATTAGCCGGGATTCTGATGACTTGCCCAGCTCCAAGGACAGTTCCCGGTTTTAATGAACTCTAAAACAAGTAAAAAAAAAAAAATAAATAATTTTTTTTAAATGAAATCAATCAATGAAGGAATCAAATCTAGAATATATGAAACTGTTAGTTAATAAAAAATATTTTTGAATCAATTTACCTGTCTAATGATGACTTTCTGTGCAGTTTGTTGAATTCCTCCCTTATTACTCATAGACTGAGAATTTGTCATCAATTTTCCTTGCATAGTTGGTGCAGGTAAAATTTTGGTTGGGGATTTAATTGCGTTAGAAACAAGAGTCATTTTCGAAGTTCCCCCTGATTGCACCAGTTTGTTAACTATAATACCCTACAAAACAAATTTATTTACATTAAAATTTGTAAATATTCATGGAATATACAAATTCCGATCTATTCAAAAATTGAAAATTTAAGAACATCTAATAAGTAATTAAAGAAATTTTTTACAAAACAGAAAATGAGTAAATTATTATTCAATTAACTGACTTGTTTTTGAGGAGTGGAGGGTAAAATATGCTGTACTTTTCCACCGCCTATAAGTCCCATCTGTTGAGCTTGTGCCAAAGTAATCGTCTTCGTCGGACTAGTAATGTTTTGTCCAGAACTGTTGTTACTTATAAACTTGATAGCTTGTTGCTGGTTGTCACCTTGTGTTGCGAAAAGAACTTGACCTGGCTGAGCTTGATTACCAGTAAGTATCATCTTTGTGTAAACCTGTAAAATAAATAAATCCCCAAATAGAATAAAATTAATTTCTAATAGATAAAGGAGACAATTATTTAATTCAAGAGTAAATACTTACATTTCGATTCGGTTGCCCGCCTTGTGCAGGCCTTTTAACAGAAGACTGGACAGTTTTCATAGTTTGAACATTACTCAAAGTAATTGTGCCAGATTGACTTGTTGTCATGATTGGTTTGTTGGGCTGAGAAGATCGCAATTGTACGATATTTCCATCAGCGGACTTCGCTGTTATTAAAGTTTGAGCTAAGCTCTGCAACTGGCCTGGTGAAGCTGTTGATGGGTGGGAAATTTTTAAAATTTGACTGGCTCCTTGTCCTCCAGCTGGAGAAACAATCATAATTGATTGACTCTGCGATGGCTGGCTGACGTTCTGTTTCACCTGAAATATAGATTTATTCTGATTTATATATTAAATTAATTTTTGACATTCTTAAATATAGAAATAAAGTTTCTTCTAATAAAATAAAATAGCCACCTGAAGCGAAGAGACAGGAACTCTTTGTAGTGTCGGTTTAGTTTGGAAAATCAAATTTTGATTGTGTTGATTTGCCGTTGTGTAGATGATTTGCTCAGTTTGTATCTCTTCTGAAACGTCGGTCATTTCCACATCGGGAAGGACAGATTCTACGTCGGGTTCTGATTCTCGTTCTAAGACTACGTGTTCTTCACCAGTTGTCATAACTTCTTCGGCGTTCATACATTCTAATTCACCAGCTATGCTGGTGTAAGTCTCAAAATCATTAGTTGAATATTGTTCTACGTTATGAGAGAGGCTCAAAGCACTCAAATCCCCATCGCTGAGAGTTCGAGAATCTATAGCTACTGGTTCTACTAGAGCTCGCATTCCTTTATTTCCAGACATCGTAAATTTCTTTTAAGGACCTCCCCCTGTTAGACAAATAGAACAAAACATTTGTAATGAAATATTTTTAATGAGATGTCTAAAATTTTGCATGTTTTGAATTTTTTCACATTTTGTAAATTCAAAGAATTACTTCATAACAAGATGGTTTTCTTTTAATAATCAAAATATCTTATGCTTAAAATTAAGGCAAGACATTTCTCAAAACTTTGCTAATATAGGTCTAAAATTAATTCTAAAAGTTAAAGATTATTTCTCACATCTCAATTAACTTTCTCCTTTCTTTATATACAAAAACAACCAGATTTTCGTACAAATACAAGTAGATTTAATAAGAATATAAACCATAGCGATAGAAATTTATTTAACTTTGTTCTGTCAACAAACGCAATGTTAATAAAATTTGTGAAAAGTGAGAGGAGTTTACATATTAAATTAAAATGACTTCAAAAACTGACAATATTGTAACATAACTCGGTTAACTCCAAAAGAATTTTGGAGCAATACAGCATGAAAAGTCAGGTTAGGAACTCTCCAAACCCAACAACAGAATTAGATCATATCTCACTTTTCTATCAAAACATACATCAAAATTCGAATCAAATAAAAAGTCTCAATCAATTCCAATAAAAATTTCGTCTAAGAAACCGTAAATCTCTGTTGAATGAACCAACTATCACTCATTGGGCCTAATTTAAAAATTCAAAAATTCAAATACCTACTCCTCAGCCTGACATTCTTCGATCTCCGAACAAATGCCTAACACCATTAATCACATTGAACAACACAACAAGCCTCCTAAACGTCACTTTTTCGATATAGAAGCCCAAAAATTTGAATAATAATCAAAATTTCGAAGCGCTGTCCTAACACTACATTAGCGCCATTTATAACACAGAACGCGCCATTTTCCACAAACTAAATTATTATCTTTAATATTTTTATTCTAATTAAACCCGTTTACCTTAAAATTGATGTTATTTAGATAACAGAGCTTCGAGTATCCTGAGTTGCACTTGATTTACATATTTCGAAGCGTCCTGGTCGAACAATTGCGGGAAAAAGAAGTTAACCTAAAAATTGAACGTTCGTATAAAATGCATGCCTCTAATGGGTGGGGGCGTGTCTCAAAAGTGCATTTTCTGAATGTTCCTGATGGCGGTCAAACAACCAGTTGAGGGTACAAACTACCAAACTTCGCTTTTTAGCTAGGAGAAGAGAGTTTGTTATTTTGTCGCACGTACCTGTGTTTGTCACTAATGTCTCGAATTTGTTCAAAATCACGCGCCCACCATTGCTGTCCCAAGCTGCACTGCGCGCCGCCTTGTATTAACAGACACAATAGTCGTTTACTCACGAAATTACTTTTTATGGATAATCTATTATCTCCACCGAAATTGTAAGAAACTTTCTGTAGGTTGTGAGGATTTTGAGATCAAGAATTTTCAAATCAGCATCAAAGCTGGTTTTCGCGCACTTTGTAATTCTCGATTTATTATTATTATGCCCCTTTCATCGTTTCCAAAAATTCCTTACCAGCGCCACCTTCGACCAATCAAAAAGTTTGTGTTCCAAAATTTCATTCCATTAAAACCTAACCTAACCTTTCAGAAATTTATTTTTTTTTACATATTTCATATTTGTTTTCTAATCTGGGGGAATCACGATACTTATTTGAAAGATTCGTTGTTGTTCAAAAAATTTGTCGATTTGTAGAAACTGATTGAAAATATTGCATGGATTTCAGAAAGACTTGATCAAAATACTCAATACTCAAAAGTATTAAGAAATAAAGTGATGCATTCTCAAATTTTTAGATATGAGAAGTAATTTTTATACCCATCGGCAGATTGAATTATTACTCTAAAAATGAACTTACTTTTTCCGATGGCTCCTGGTTTTAGGATGTTAACGAAATTTCAAAATTTCGAAAGCGTTGATTGCGAAATGAAGTACGTTTCCGGAAGTACCAAGTGTAGTTGAAATTCAAAAAATAAGTATTTTCTGATTATTAAATTTAAAAATGGACCAACATTCTTAATTAACAAATTAATTGATTCCTCAAATTCACTGAATAGTTTCAAATTTTATTTCTTTAAGTGACGAACGATGCTATCGATAGACTGTCAAGCAAGCAATGCAAAGCAGTAAAAGCAAAAGCAGGTAAAAGCAGTAAAAAGGATTATGTTTGATCAAGCGATGGCTTGTATAGGTTGAAATTTTCATCTGTTTAATAAGTATATGAGTTTAATAATCCAATTTGAATTAAGCAAAATACACTCGACATTTTAATTTGATAGGAAATTAATTTTTTAAAAATTAAACTGCCTAAAAACTCACGTTGTTATTGTTGTTATTGTTGGTCTACTGGAACTGTGTTGACTGGGCTGCTACTGGCTGCTACTAAAAAAAAGGAAGTGTCTTCTCTTCTTTTTATTTTAGATCTGCCAATCAGCGATCATATACTAAGTGAGTTCAATTGCGCATGTACCAAAAGGCGCGCGTTTATTTTAAATTAATAAACACACACTTATGATATATAACATTAACAGTATCAAATTTTTAAAATAAGGGCACTTTCAATTCTGAAATTTCTCTCCGCGTAAGGGTAGAATAAGCAATTTTTGAAAATATTTATGTCTGCAATTATTAACAGTAACTTTATTAATTTCAAAAACCATGGGCTTTTTAGTACATGCGCAGTTGACTGCATTCCGATGCGCACTAAATAATTCATTTTCATTAGCATCATTTGGCATATGTATTCAGTATTCTGTTCATCACTGATTTTTTGGCAGTTTTTTGGTGTCTTCATTTACTTTGCACTTATTGTAGTTCAGTAAATTCAATTTAGTGTCGTGAAAACTGTCGAAAAGGTGTTTACGTGTTTATCGTGTTTATAATTGTTTATGGTTAGTAATACTCTGAAAAGATGGTGGTCACGGTGACCTCAGTACGTCAACAACTCGCCAATTTAGTACATTCGGGAGGTTCTCATAAAGATCAAGCCGACAAGTAAGTTATTAATTGTCTCTTGACAATCTAAGGATTCGATATGATTGATTTTTTATTTCAGATACCGAGCGATTTTGGATGCAGTAATCTCATCGTCCGGTGAGGAACTCGCCGACACATTAAAGATTTTCATCGAAGCAAGTAAGTTACTAAGTTCCTGAAGTTTTGTTTATTATTTTATTGTATTTTAATTTATTCCTTACCACTTCTATTGTCTCTCTTCAAAATTTGAAGTTTCTGGCCTTATACATTTTCTAGAAAATAATTTAGTCTTTCAGGACGAGAAGTAATTTTGACTAGTGCTTGGATGTTTGGAAACAAATTCATAATTCATTTGTAAAAATTGTAAAATAATTGTACGAAATCTATCAAAATTGATTGCTTTTAAGAGGTTAGGAATTCTACTACTTTCTTATAGCTTTTATAAAGATTTAAATGGCTGAATTTGTATTTCTTTGTTCAGAATTAGTAAATAACATTACTAAATTATTTTCAGTCGTGAATGAGAATGTTAGTTTGGTGATTTCGAGACAAGTACTTACAGATGTAAGTAGCCGTTTATTGAATTTACCAGATGAGATCTCAAAAGCAGTTTCACACTTCACGTTAGATAAGGTAAGTAAATTATTTAAAAAAGAGAGATGATTTTCTGTGTTGGATAATTTAGTAATTATCTGAATGATTTTTAATCATACAATTTTTATAAATGTAGGTTCAACCTCGAGTGATTTCATTCGAGGAACAGGTAGCTAGTATTAGACAACACTTGGCCGATATTTATGAACGTAACCAAAATTGGAGAGAAGCTGCAAATGTTCTCGTCGGTATTCCTCTAGAAACTGGTCAAAAGTAAGTTTTACTTGTATACTTAGGTATAATACTATAATTATATCTATGTATTAATAATAATATGCTCATGTAATATTTATTATTTTTACTAACAATAAGAAATTTTTTATTATTTTTAGACAATATACAGTAGATTATAAGCTCGAAACGTACCTCAAGATAGCTCGACTGTACTTAGAGGACGATGATCCCATTCAAGCTGAGGCCTTCATAAACAGAGCATCTCTCCTACAGGTTTATAATTTTTCAAATTTTTCTAAATTAACTAATCTAAGAACTTAAAGAAAAACTTATTAATCTCTTATTTTTCTTTTTTAGGCTGAATCGAAGAATGAACAGCTGCAGATCTATTATAAAGTTTGTTACGCCAGAGTTTTAGATTACAGAAGAAAATTCATCGAAGCTGCTCAGCGATACAATGAGCTCTCCTATAGATCCATCATCCATGAAGACGAACGAATGACTGCTCTCAAAAATGCTCTTATTTGCACCGTCCTCGCATCTGCAGGTATTTTGATATTCGCTGAAAATAAAATGGAGAAAAATCATATCTTATTCTAGAATCAATTGAATAAATCACATGCTTTCAGGTCAGCAAAGAAGTCGCATGCTCGCGACTCTTTTCAAAGATGAGCGGTGCCAGCAATTACCTGCCTATTCAATTCTTGAAAAGATGTATTTGGATCGTATAATTCGTCGATTTGAGCTTCAAGAGTTTGAAGAATTTTTGCAGCCTCATCAGAAAGCCTGTACGACAGATGGTCTCGGATCTACGATTCTTGATCGGGCTGTTATCGAACACAACTTACTGTCTGCCAGTAAACTTTACAACAACATCACCTTCGAGGAACTTGGTGCCCTCTTAGAAATTCCGCCTACTAAGGCTGAAAAAATTGCTAGCCAGATGATCACCGAAGGAAGAATGAACGGCTATATTGATCAGATTGATTCGATAGTCAATTTTGAAAGTAATTATTCAGAAATTCTTGATTTAAACTCCTGAAATTGATTACTCTCTAAGTTATTTTTATTTTAATAAATTATTTTTTTCAGCTCGTGAAACTTTGCCAACCTGGGATAAACACATTCAGTCCCTCTGTTATCAAGTGAACCAGATCATCGAGAAAATTGCTCAAACCGAACCAGAATGGATTGCAAAGGCTATGGATGATCAAATGGTGCACTAACTATTGCTAAAACTTAGGATAATCCTTAAAATAAGAAAGATCTTTCAATCCTAAGATCATAAAATCAACGTCCTCTTTTTTTATATAACCAAATAGCGATACAAGTCTGAGGAATGTTAAACTAACTACGTTCCACCCTATGAAAAGTTCGCAGCCTCACGAAAAGATACATTTAAAATATCTGTAAAGAAGGAAAAAAAAAACTTTATTTAAACAAAGAAACTTATGGTATAATAAAGCTAATTTAAACCACCACTCGTCTTCAGATGAATTGAGTGAACGCGGAAGTGTAATAATTTTTTCTTTGTAAATAAATCACTACCACGATAAACTTAACAATTGTGTCTTACTTTATTTTCCAGCAACTATCCAAAGGCATTCATTCGATTTAATCTACAAAGATCGTTGCTCGCTAGGAATAGAAATAATGTTGAATGGAGTTTGATACTTAATTGAATCATTTCAAGAATGAATACGTGCATCTATGGAACAATGGAATAATAATTATATGCAGATGTGTGCTTATGAATAACGGAGACGTACAAGAATATTTTGCTTTAAAATGAAAAGTTGAAAGAAGGACCAATATAATTCAAAGCTAAATATTCATTAAATCGTTATTCAATCTCGTAGCCTACACCTATTTACAGAATTGCATGGAGAATCGTGTTCGGTAAACTCGACGATTTGATGTTACATTACTCGTTAAACATTGAGCCATTTTATAGGTCCTAGAGTTTAAAATCCTTTGTCGGTAGTCATTTCTAATTAAGAACATTTTTTTATAATTACAAATGAAGTTAATTATAATTGTAAGAATACATGATTTACCGGTATTTCCATAGAATCTGCTGAAATTTAAACATATACTTTTTTTTGTCTTATAATTATGTTGAATATTTTAATTATAGTTTTGTTTATTTCCCGCGTAGTTGACAATGGATTATGGATAACTGTAAGTAAATTCAATAGTTAACATTCATTCTTGGAGAAAATAAGAAGATGAGTCACTTTTTTATGTGATTCCAAGTCACATTCGCAACGAGAAACACTTAACTACGTTTCGGTAATCTTTCTGCAATCTATAAACTGTATCATGTTAATTGAGCTGAAATCAATGCGTGAAATTCAAGTGCCCTTGTCAAGGGAAAGTCTATCTACATTACGTTACAGGAAATATTTTCTGTCTGAAGCATATACTGATCCGTGAACCTGTCTGAGACACAAGTGTTATGAAACAATTTTCGGAGGGGTTGAGTTCACTTTAATTTTTTTTTTTTAATTTAAGCACCGAGGTCCAAAGCGAAGCCAATCTTGTGACCGCCTGATCCAAAGTTCTTGCCATCGATGTTTGTTGAAAGGGTCAGTGTAACTCCTAAAAAGACAACATTTTTTGAGTTAATTAAGTGTACAGAATCATAATAGGGTGGCCACTAAAGTCTAAGAATAATACCCGACAACTAATTTACAAATTAAAATTTTCAAAGCTGAAAAATATAAATACTTTGAAGTCAACTCATCTTGAGTAACACATTGTCAATTGTCTGGTCCTGGTAACCATTGAGCCAGGAGGTGAATTTTAAATTTAGACCAGCACGTGGTAAATTATATAAATAGAAATCTATGCACTCTTAATCAGTCTCAAGTAGTTTTGCACTCTTTAGACGAGGAAACAACACGATTGTAGGCTACAATAACTTTATTATCACACGATCGATAAAATCGCCTCTTATGAAATATGATTAATTTCGAAAACTTGAGATTATCTACGAGTAACTCTAAAAGAATATCTAAAATTTATATCAAGTAATACCTTCGCGGAGCAACTGTTGATATCCCAATCCAATTTGGAGCTGAGAGTTGACCTTGGCTCTCACACTAGCGTCACTGCCAAGTTCGTACTTGGTTCCAAGTCCAAACTGAGTAACGTTATTGCTAGAGTTCCAGGCCAAGTTGATTGCTCCCTCCAATCCTGGCTTCACTTTGTGGTAAATCGAACCTCCAAACTCGCGACCATTATCTCTACAAGTGAAAATAAAAAGTTTAATATTTTTATTAAGAAATAACATTATATTAAAAAAAGTATGTATTTATTTGAAATAAAATTTAACTTACACAGAAGAGTGAAGGGTGAAATCAGAGGCAGTGAATCCAAGTGCAAAGTTGTTTTTAGTAATTTTGCTCCTCTGGGAATCAAAAGATGCTTGATATCCGGCCAACCAGCCTAGAAAAATAAAAAGAAAAGGTAGTAGTTATTATAAAATATTGTATGGAAATTCAATAGCCTACCGAATTGAAGATCATTTTCAAAAATCAGGATAGCAATCGAACCATGGAAGAGGAATGGAACTATATTAAGGATCTGAAGTAGGATTTTCATTTTTAGTTAAGTTGTAAGTAAAATCTAAGAGTAAAATAATAAATTTATATATTTTTTAAATCACCTTGATACCCTATAACGGCTGATGAATTAATGAGAGGTCCAGCTGAGAGACTGAGATCAAGATCAGTAGTAACTGCCGCATTTTCATGTTTGTAAACGGTCTTCAGCTTTCCAGTCTTGGTTCTATTTAAAAAAAATTAACTTTATGGGTAATTATAAATTTTCTGACTTTTTTATAATCGCATTTCAATTGAGAAGCTTGACTCACCCAGTTTGAGGTGAGAATGTGCAACTGTAACTGAGTTTCAGTCCTTGCAAAAGTTTATCAACAATGGTAATGTCGGTACCAAGAGTGTTATCCGTGTTCCACTTCTCAGCGAAAGTAAGTCCGTATTCTTTGATTTTATATTTGGTCTCCAAAGAACCGAAGACTTTGCCAGTGTCTTGGTTTGTTACTCCATCAGTGGAGAATTCAACGCCAGTGTCAGTTTTAGTCTTAACGTTCAATTTTAGAAGACCAAAATGATAACCATTTCCGAACACGTCCCGAGCGTTCTGTCCTAACTCACTATATGTTGGTGGTGACATTTTCTATAGTCAAACGAGACAGAATCCAATTAGTTTTTAATGGAAAAAACATTTTTCTAATTATTTATAAATTAATGCAAGTCTGCCAGTAACATTCTCACTTTCAAAATGTGAAAGAAAACATATCTTTTTCTAAGATGAATGTGTTTCATTCTATTTTATTAAACTTTTAAATCTTTGACTTCAAAATTTTTTAATTTCAAATGCCCCCAAAGAATCTTCGAATTTGAAAATATTTTCCACTTTACAACTGGATCAAACCGCCAACAAAACTAGAATCACTACAATTGCTCTCTTAATTATAATTGACCAATTTCTTCACCCAGATAATTCACAAATGTTCCAAAACTCACGAACTGTGAAAAATTTTAACCGATACTCTAATTTATACCTGTTTATCAAAGATACCGAAAAAGATTATTCAATTAACTAAAAATAATATAACTAAATTTCAAATTTAAATAATAATTATTTTACGAGTAAATTGATAGAATATAATGGCTGAAATCACTTCCTCTACACACCCTTAATAACTAAGTTTCAAATTTAAATTTAAAAACCAAAAAACACCAATGAAATATGGAATCTACCAAGTCATAAAACGAAATATTTTGTTTTTTCACTGGGCTAGAATCACTAGAACCACCAGAATGACCTAATTCTAAATAACCTTCAAACCCACAATCGATCACAAAATTGCAAAAGGTCAAAAATTAAGATGGCCCTGTCAGTTATTATAAAGATTTCATTCATCAAATTCATCAAATCGGAAATATTTCTCGGGTTATAATACAATTGTCAGTAAAAATTCACTCGTTCTGTGAATTTTAGAGGTAAAAAGTGACAGAGAAAGCGGTATTGACCTGGCATTACATAAGCCATAAATCGACAGTTCTAATTCATCGGAACAAGTAGATTTTCTAACCTAAGATGGTGGTTTTCATCAAAGAAAATTAGTAGACTTGGGACAAATTAAAAATCTTATTTTCATTGAGCTTTGTACTTCGACAATAATCCGGTGAAGGTCAATCAACGGCAGACGACATCGTCGTCGTCGCAAGCCATGCCGGCGTCTAAAAATCGCCACTGTCGTGAATTTTTTCTCCTTGACTTTTATAATCAGAAAAATAAACATCTAAACCGTGGAGATTATAATAACAAGTAATCATACTTACGCTTTTATTTAAGAAGCTTGGATTAGTTGGATTGCGAGGAAATAAAGACTTTAGGAACGAACTTCTTTCTTTCGTGAGTCAACCGACCTGTGTGGTGCTGAGGGGGGACGTACTAGAACGCATGCGCCGGAAGTCCCTAACCAAAAAGACTATTACAAAGATTTTTTTCGATTTTTTAACTAAGTCCCGTTAAAATTGTTTGAAATTAATAGAAGGTATAGATATACGTTTTTTGAGTAAAAAATGAAATGAATTTTTGTAAGAAACTTTTAGGGTTTCATTAAGTTATATTGAATCTTTGACATTTTTTTAGACTTATGATCATTATGTAAACTCAAAATAAGTGTACTTCCGGTTTATAAATTCTTAAAAATTTTAATATGTTAAATATTTCACAATTGAAAAATTAATGGAGAGCTTTTGGAGTTCAAATTGTAGTAAAACTTAAGCAAGGAAGTGAGCGAAATAAAAAAGGGGACTTTTTTATGCTTAAGAACATTTTTGAAACGATAATTTTCAAGTGATAAAAAATGGAATGAATTTTACCTGTTTAATTCGGAAGGCGGGAATTAAAGCACTACGTAAGTCATTTTTAAATAATATTGGAAAATTAAAAATAGAACATTTCAATCTTTGCCTTAAAATTAAACAAATTTAAATGAAAAATGTTGAAAATTGAATAGATTCAAGTAGAAACTTGAATCTAAATGAGATAATTGCAACTTAACAGCACTTAAACCTTAAAAATTTTGATTAAAGAATTTAAATTCTTCAAATCGAATAATTAAAAATTTTAAACAATTCGAAGAACGGTATATATTTAACAAAAATTTAAATATTAAAAATTTCAAATTTGAATCATTTAAAATTCTGCACTTAAAAATTCAAAGGATTTGGTTTAATAAAGTTGTAAATTGAATTTATTCAAATTTAAATCGAATAAATTTTAAACTTTCAAAATTATTTAGTTTTAAATATAAATGGTTGGTTTTTTCCATTTGTTTTCAGTTTTTTAAAAATAAAGATCTCAAAGGAAAATCTGTGAAAACGAAAGGAAACTTTCAGAAGTTTCTGTATGTTTCAAGAGCCAAAAATACTCTCAATCAGTCTCGAGAATAAGGTAGCACATTCTAGATGCAAACTTTGGCAAACACCCCATCTGCATTTTTATTTATAATAACGTCTGTATATAAAAGATCATCAGATCCGTGATCTTAGTTTATTTTACCCAGAGTAACGCGAAACGTGCTAGTGGCTAAAATTTTAATAAAAGTGCTAATAATCTCTAATTATGTCTGGAAAAATTGTAAGTTACGTTTTCTAATTCGTTACTTAAAAATCATCTCATCAGCTAATTATCACAAAAATGAATATAATAAAATTGAAAATTCATCCTTTTTAAATTGATTTCCAATAATAGTTTATTTAATTTGTGGTTTCCATGTGGCTATATATAGATTCTATGACATAAGATGTTGCTGCATCAAGATAAAAATTTTATTTAAAACAGAAAAATTTATTTTGTTTATAATTTTACATTTTTTTAGTCGAATGGAAAAGGATCTCCAGAAAAGTATCAAATACTTCAAAATGAGCAAGTGGGAAGGTAAATATAATTTTCTATTTCAAAGAATCTTTTTAAAAGAATAATTTTTGTTTGAGAAAGAATTAACTTTTTGAAGAAAAATATTTTTTTTTTCAATAATTTACAAAATATTACAGATACTTAGTAGCAAGTAAGGATTTGGACCCTGGAGAAGAAATATTATCAGAAACACCTTTTGTTGTTGGCCCAAAGGCTTTTACGTATCCCTTATGTCTTTCTTGTTATTCTCCCTGGCCACGTCTTCCTGATACCCAACCACTTTGTTCCAAATGCAGCTGGCCAGTTTGTGGTCCAGAATGTGAAAGTCATCCTCATCATAAAAATTCTGAATGTCAGGTATTAATCAATTACATATTATTTATTTATTTTCTATAAATATCTACAACCAAACTTAAATTACCAGAAACAAGAAAAATAAACTATATTTATTTTTAAAATAGGTTTTTGCTGAAGTGGGTGAAAAATTCAATGTTTCTGAAGCTTTGAATGAAAATTTGCAAACTGGAGTTCCGCAATTGGAGTGTATAACAGCCCTCAGATTGCTTTTGGCTTCAGAGAAAGATCCTGAAAGGTGGAATAATGAAGTCAAGGAACTGGAGGCACATAATAAAAAAAGAAGCCAAAAAATTCAATGGCAAGCTGATCATATAAATATAGTCGAGTATTTGAGAAATCGCTTGAAACTAACTAGGTAAGAATATTTTTTGAAAATTTATTTGATGGACTTTCAAATTACTTTCAAAATTTCATTTATATTATTATTTATTTATATTATTATTAATAAAATAATTAAAAAATAATTAATTCAAAAATTTTAATCCTACAGATTTTCAGAAGCGGAAATTCAAACAATTTGTGGAATTCTGGAGATTAATACCCACGAAATTCGCACAGCAAAAGGATATCCAGCAAGAGCTCTTTATCCAAAAATTGCTTTAATGAATCACAATTGTGTTTCAAATACAAGCCACGGAATTTCAACAACTGATTATAAGTGAGGAGAAAATAAATTATTTTGGAAAAACAAGTAGAATTTTAAAAATACAAATTAAATTTACTTTTCACTTATAAGGAGCTTATTAAGGGCGTTGGACCCAAGTATTAAGCTCAAAATTCCATTCTCCATTTTACTCAACGAAAATTATAGATAAATATTTTTTCGCTCTGTAGCGCTAATCTTTTTTCAAATATAAGACTGCATACAGAGCGAAAAAATATTTAACTTCGATACTTTTTGCATAAAACGAAGAATTCAAAATCTAACTTCAAAATTAAATATTTTCATTTTAATCAAAAAATATTTGAATTAGATATGTATTTTCTCTCTCTGTACACATAATTCTAGTTAAAAATTGATTCATTCTACAATGGGAAAAAAATCCAAATTTAATACTTGTTGAGTAAAATGAAAAAATGGAATTTTAGATTAGAATTTGGCTCCAACACCCTTAATGAAAATTGCGGAATAGACTTTATAATTGTTTGATAGGAAAATTAATGAAATTATTATTGTATACCTTGTTCAGAGTGTATTGGAGAACAACTACCAAAGTTCCAAAGGGTGGCGAATTATATGGAAGTTACACTCATTCTCTGCTTCCAACAATGTTGAGGAGAGAACATCTTCTTGAATCGAAACATTTTTCCTGTGCTTGTAACAGATGTTCAGATCCAACTGAATTAGGAACTCATATGTCCTCTTTAAAATGCAGCAAATGCGATAATGGGATCGTTGTGCCTTTAGACTCCTTAAGTAAACAAAATTTCTTTACTGGAATTTATCTTGCAAAATTTAGATTGAAACTTTCCCAATTGCATATTTTCTAGAACAAATGTAAAATAATATAACAAATACATAAATAACAAATAACATAACTGCATAATAAAATCAATAATTTCAGATTCTGAGAGTACTTGGAAATGTACACACTGTGAATTTACAACGAGTAGTGCAGCGGTCCTAAAAGTTTTTAGAATTATTCAATCTGATGTCGAAACTGCTGAAATGATTAGTGGCGCTGAAGGAGCTATGGCTGTTCAACAGAGAGAAGCCGTTATTAAAAAATATCACTCTGTGTTACACCCTCGTCATGCTTTTTTACAAACGTTGAGGTATTAAAACTTCCTATTGAAAGCTATTTAAGGGCATTGGACCCAAGTGTTAAACTCAAAATTCCATTCTCCATTTTACTCAACGAAAATTACAAATAAATATTCTGTAGCGCTAATCTTTTTTCAAATATATTAGGACTGCATACAGAGAGAAAAAATATTTAATTTTGATACTTTTTGCATAAAACGAGGAATTCAAAATCTAACTGCAAAATTGAATATTTTCATTTTACTTAAAAAATATTTTAACTAGATATTTTTTCGCTCTATACGCATAATTCTAGTTCAAAATTGATTAATTCTACAGAGTGAAAATATTCCGAATTTATTATTTGTTGAGTAAAATGAAGAAATCGAATTTTTAGATTAGAACTTGGCTCCAACACCCTTAATATTACTCTAATTAACTTTCAATACTATCTAATTTGGTAACAAAGTATTGTAAAACTATTTTTAATTTTAATTTCGTTTTCATGGAAATCTTTTTTTTTTCAGGTTTTCCTTATGTCAAATGTACGGTCGAGTAGAAGAATACATGTTGGATGATTTACCTGATATTTTACTGGAACATAAAGTCGAAATGTGCCGATTATTACTTCAGGTTTTAGATGTGGTGAAACCTGGTTATTCTCGATCAAGAGGTATCAATCAAAAATCAATTCTGCAAAATATTAAAGTAATATTAAAGTAATATTAATTAAAGTAATATTAAAGTAATAATAAAAATATTTATCTGTCGCAGGAATGGTCTTGTACGAATTACATGCACCTCTTTTATTTTTGGCAAAAGGACAATGGAATTCTGGTACAATTGATAATGGAGGCCTAAAATCGAAAATGATAGAAGCTGCAACTGTTTTAAAAGAAGCAGCCACGATTTTAAGTTTGGAGCCTCCAGACACACCTGAAGGAGAAATTGGAATTGCAGCCAAAGAAGCTTTAATTCAATTGGAAAAATCGATCAGTGAATTATAAATTAATTAAAAATAATATAATTATATTATATTAACCAGCTTTTGTTAATCGCTTTTAATTAATGATTTGTATATATATTTTTTTATTTAATTTGCAATACTATTGCTCTTGTATTTATAAGTCTCATTCAATTATATGTATATTTTATATACAATGTATTTATTCAAATGTAAATTTTTTGAATTTGTCAATTTGTAAAGTCTCTAATAAAAGATGTTAAGTTTAATTGGATGAGTTTACTTTACCTAAACGTGAAGAATGATTTATTTACTGGAATTTTCTTATAAAAACTAAAATAAATTTACAACAATTATTTCAAGGTGATATATAATTAGTAACAATAATCTATAAAAACATAGAGGTAATCTAGTGCATCTTTTTCTTCGGCCTTAAAAGATTCTGGTCCTATATAAAAGTCTATTAATATCTAAGTGAGTATAAAGACTATCAACGAGCATCGTACTAACATTTTAGAAACGTTGAACCCATTCGTAATAAATATCTCAAACGAATTCTAAGGTTTATAACAACAGTTTTCAATTTTCTACAATTTATGATAAAACAAAATCAAATAATCTTTCTCTTCAAGAATAGATTTGGTGTTTTTTTACTTGAAAAATTTAGAAAGTGTATGACTTTTGTTAAAAATTTCTCACTGTGGAATTATGTCGATTAATCAAAGTTGTAAAAGTTCTTTCACACCGGTTGTAAAATACAATATTTTGCATTCGGAATCTTTTGGAAGGTATGTATCAGTCATTTGATATAAAAGAAAAATATATGAACACCTTCAAGTTTTTTATTGAATATATATCCTAGATTTTTAGTTTTAAATTTGCTTATAAAACTGAAATGCATGGTTTAATTAATTAAATAATATTAATTTAATTACAATAAATTTAATTATTCCAGATATTTAGTAGCAGCGAAAAACATCTCAGCGGGTGAAGTCATAATTCGAGAAGATGCCGTGGCTGTCGGGCCCGCAGCTTTTAATAAATCTTTTTTATGTTTTGCTTGTCTGAGACTTCTTTCAGTGCCTAATAAAAAATCACACTATATTTGCTCAAAATGCAATGTGGCCACACTCTGTAATCGCAACTGTGAGGTACATAAAAATAAGTTATGTTTTTATTTACGCTTTTAATTTAAATTTAAATAAAAATATATTAAAATAAATATATTAAATATATAAATATATTAAATAAAATATTTAAAAAATAAATAAATAATAAATATAATAAATATATATAAATATATTAAAATAAATATATATATATAAATATATAAATATATTTTAATATATTAAAATAAAATTACAGTTATTAATTGATGAGATTTCAGAATTCGGAGGGCCACCATACAGAAAAAGAATGTAATATTCTAAAAAGCAACAGGGAATTCTGTACAGAAAATATTCCCCAATTAGTAGGAATTTTAATGCATTTGCGATTGTGGCTTATAAAATTTAGAGATCCAAAATTATGGGAAGAAATAGAACAAATGGAAAATCATATCAATGAAAGGAGAAATACTGAATTGTGGAAAGATAGAGAAGAAAATGTGGTTGAGGTTCGCGAGCAAAATTTTAAATACATTTTTAAGGGCATTTGGACCCAAGTGTTAAACTCAGAATTCCATTCTCCATTTTACTCTACGAAAATTATAGATAAATATTTTTTCGCTCTGTAGCGCTAATCTTTTTTCAAATATAAGACTGCATACAGAGAGAAAAAATATTTAATATTAATTAATATTAAACATTAACTAGATATTAATATTAATATATTAACTGGATATTTTTCTCTCTATACGCATAATTCTAGTTAAAAATTGATTAATTCTACAGAGGGAAAATATTCCGAATTTATTATTTGTTGAGTAAAATGAAGAAATCGAATTTTTAGATTAGAACTTGGCTCCAACGCCCCTAAAGACTTTCAATTAAAAAAATATGATTAAAAATTTTTGTAAGATAAATTTTGTAGGTTTTCAGAAAGATGTTGTTAATTCCGGAAAGTGATAAGAACGCGGGAGAGCTAGTGCAAAAAATTTGCGGTATTTTGGATGTAAACTCATTTGAACTGAGATCTCCAGGAGGTCTTGGCGAGTCCCTCCTTCGTGGCCTTTATCCAAAGACTTCACTGATAGCTCATGACTGTAGAGGAAATACACATATTACTGTCGATGATAAATTTCAACTCACAGTTTTTGCAAGTCTATCTATTCAAGAAGGAGAGCTTATATATTTCAACTACACTTCCTCTTTATCAGTTAGTCTTTCTTAACGTTGGAAGTTGAAATAAGAGTAATATAAAATTAATTTAATCAGTTCTGAATTCTAGGGTTCAGCGGAACGAAGAGAACATCTTCGAGAAGGAAAATATTTTGAATGTAAATGTCCTGCATGCCTAGATCCTTTTGAAGAAGGCTCTCATCTCAGTTCAATTCTGTGTCCAAGATGTAGAAAAGGTTACTTGGCAGTAAAAGATCCCTTGATAGTGAATCCTTATGAAAAAGAAAGCATATGGCATTGTCAAGTATGTGAAAGACCTTTTCATGGATGTTTAATCCAAAGAACTTTGGAAGTGTCAAGGGAGTTAATAGACAAAGTCGAAGAGACTGATGTCAAGGTCAGAATTCACTTCGATTATATAATAGCCGTTTTAAAAAATTGCAAATATGTTTCAGTATCCATTATAATAGATATTATATACATATAACAATATATTATGCATATAATATCTGTATTTACTTGTTGCAGAAACTAGAAAATTTATTGAAGACATTATCCAAGACTTTTCACATGAATCATTTTCTGCTTTTGAACCTGAAACAGAAATTACTGACTGAGTATAGAAAAGAATTAACTTCACCTCATCCTCAGAAAAAAACTTTGTTAAGAATGTTGGATCTTTGCAAAGAGATATTTAGTGTTTTGGAAATTGTCGAACCTGGAATTTCAAGGCTCAAAGGTAAGAGACGTATATTTTGTTAATTTTGACTTTCAGAAATGTGTACATTTTTGATTTGATAGAAGACAGACCTAAAGAAATGAAGAAAGATAATGATTTAAAGAAGCAAATAAAATAAACTTACTTTTAGGAATAATGCTTTACGAAATGCATTTTCCTGTGGCTATTTTGGCCAATCGTGCTTATGCAGCTCACGAAATTTCCTCCCATGATCTCCTTTCAAAATTAGAAGAAGCAGAGGAAATTTTAAAAAAATCTCTCAAAATGCTTCTTTTGGAACCTGCAACTACACCAGAAGGAATGTTAGCAAAAAGAGCTCTTCAAGAACTAAAAATTTTAATTCAAAATATAGAAGATGTGAAATCTCTTCCAACGGATGAAAATAAGACGAAAAATTGTAAGAAAAATAATCATTTTCGAAAAAGATGTAGATAATAATGAAAACATTACATTTGAAAAGTAGTATGGTATAAACAATAATTGTTGAACATTACGCAATTCAACTTCAAACGCAAATTGTAAAACTAGAAAATTGTCTAAAATATTCACGCATAAATCGTGCAAGCAGGTGAAAGAACAAAAAAATCAGTTAGAAAGCTGTAGTTTTATTTTAATTAATAAAGTTTAAAATAATTATTTATATAATTCTTATCTAATTAGTGTTCAATCATTGCGATTTCACTTTTTTCTGTTTCTCCTAATCCGACTTAATATATTGCATTTAAACAATCCAAGACCAATTTGATCTGGTGCTCAATGATCTTCATATTAATTAATCTTAATTTGCGGGAATTCTTGATTATCATTCCAGTCAGAATTTGCCATTAACACGATGTATCGTACTCATCACAATATATACAGAGAAATACACCTTTATAGAATCGATTTTTTTCAAGATTTACAACAAAACAAGAATTACATAACCGAGAAGACTTGCAAAGTAATTTCTTATTTTTATGTATCATGACGTACTTTCTTCCGCCCATCGATTGAAAAGATAATTTTTGTTTAAATTGTCAGATCTGTATAAAAAAATCTATATCGTAGCAATATTTTATTTTCAAAATTAAAACATATTTAAAGAATTTTCCATATTTCGCCAAAAAATTTCGATTTAAAAAGTGATACAGAAGTACTCGTATATTTCTTCCATGATAAATCAATTTATTCTCAGCAGAAATCAATTCTACGAAAGTATAAAAAAAATATTGTGGACATCATCAGTCATTTTTATCGATACTCAATCTCAGATGAGAAAGCGCTTATAATAATTTAGTGAGCGAATGCTAAAAACACCTCGAACTGAAATTTTTATTCCTTTTGTCGTCAAATGAAAGAAACTTGAAAGATAGTTATTTATATTTAATCATTAGTTTAAAAAGAGCTTTGGATGCGAATCGGTAAGTTTGTTTAATTACATTTTCACTCGAGAGGCACTCTTATATCGTCCTATCTAACTTGAACGTTGCGATATTATAGATATTACTATTAAATAACATTTATCGTACTTAACTTTAATAATAAAATACCTAAATCACAATATCATACCATCGAACGATGGTAATGAGTTAGTGGCTTTCCAGTCTATTTGCTTTCATAATTTTTGTAATTCGTGAAGGCAACTACCATAAATCGGAGTGACAACAATTTTTTCAGTGATGAGATAATGCACAAGATCGCAATGACGAAAGCATCCTGCACAACAATGAGGGAGTATCGCCTTTATATATTTACAGATACAATATAAGATCTATAAAATTTCGCAAATCTCTTCTAGAATCTGTCGGCCACCAAACGTCAGATAAATCAATTTCCGACGAAACACTTTCCAGTATCGAAAATCGCATCTTGTTCAAAACGATTTGTATCAAAATTTAAATATAATTTTACTAAAGTGTCCTTTTTAGAAACGGAATTATATCGCGTTCATATTGATGAATCAATAATTATTGAGTCAAAATTACTCGGCAAATGATCAACAAATGTCGAATCCATCTAAATTATTGGATCAAAATAAATTAGTTTTAAATTTATTCAAACCTTTGAATTTTAAGCTATTGCGCACCTTCGTCAAGATAAAGTTTCACAATAAGGTGCTAAAAAACAGAAAGAAAAAGGAGAGAAAAATGGATCTAGAGTTTCGCCAGTGCGAGCAGAAATCCATTCTCATTTATATTTTACAATAGTTATACCGACGACACTGAAGCGGTATATTTTGTAGAATATAAATTGAAAATTTTCAATAATTTCGAGCATTAACAATAAAAGGTATTTTTCAGGGTTTATTGAGGAACCTTATCGTGATTTGGAAACTATTTAACAGTAACAGCGAGTAAGCAAAACAGTTGAATGTACCTTTTGCATGGTGGTTGTGTAGGCTGAGACGAACGAACGAACGAACGATCGATTGCCAAATTAGGTACATTCTAGTTACCTCTAGTCTCTGTAATTTTTTTTATCTCAGGTTCTGCAAACGCGGGTTTTTTAAATTACGACATTAAAGTTAGGGTGTTTATAGCACGGAATTAATTTGTTGGTTGTACACTTAACGCTTCGTGGAGCGCATGCTGTTGGTCTGTCGTCAGTGCGCTTATACATGCTTGAAAAACTGCTTCGTTGCTCTATAAAGAAAAAGTTTGTTTAACCTTCGTTTCTCTTTTAAGAAAACATAATAATTCATTTAAGGGTATGTGATATTTTACCATAAGACTATAATTTAATTTCCCCAACTTTAAGCTCACAATAATTTTTTTTGTTTTTTTGCTAAAAAGAGATCATTGACCTCTATCTCTACGAAATGGCCTGGTTTTAGTAAAAAATATTTATTATTGCAAGCCTAAAAACACGTAAAATTAAAGAATTTTAATTCTAAAGCACTTGACCTCAATACATTTTGAATTAAGAACAATAAAATTGGAATTACTTTAGATTGTAGCAGTAAAGATTGTTCGTTTCAGGTCCATAAATGCAATCTAAATAAAATCACAAACAACTCCCGGAACATTTGATGAATTTTCCAAAATTCAAACTATTAATACAATAGAATGAAAAGATTAAATTCGCCAATTTCTTTACCACAGATGTAACGCCCTCGAATTTAGATTTCAAACTCAATTGCTGACTGTCTATGGCTTTCATTTGCTTTCTTTTTTAAAAAAATTTTTTAAACCAAGCGTGAACAATTAAAAATTCAATAAATCATGAGCCTCATTGTAAAACCTAATATCTTGAATTTTCAATTTCTGAAGACTTACCTGAATTTGTCTTACGATACCGATAACCCTTGGCATGACTGGATGAGCGGCGGGAATTGCTTCTTTGTGAAGTGCTTCTGCAAAGAAGCTAATTAGTCTCGGTAGGTTAGAGTTGTTGATTCCTAAAACGATTGGATGGTTCGCTTCTATCAAGTCACAAAGATATCCGTATACATGAGGAGCTTCGTCTTCATCCTCCACAACCGGTAGCCATGAGAGCCTAAAACAAAAAATTAAATACTAACACTTAATACGATTTCTCTCAGTTTTTGAGAAAAATAACTAATTATTCTTACCAGCGTGGAAGGATTTCATCGACATTGATGGCGGAACTATTATACTTGAGGATTTTTGCCACAGCCGAGATAGCGTTTTCCGTAGGGTTGACATTTTCTGGAGCTCTTGACTTAGGATTATCGATAACTTCCACCAAACACGGTAAAGCTTCCGCGCAGGCTTGAGCAAACGCCTCTCCTCCAAACTGTCCCAAAACTCCACAACCATAGGCCGCTGCTTGTCTTACTTCCGCGGAATTATCAGATAGGTACTGAATCATCGGCCTCAGGAAGAATTCCTGATATTTCACACACTCAGGTCCTCCGTACTCTATCACGTCATCGAAAACGCACAACGCCCACTGGTGATCAGACCAAGCTCTTTCCGGTGCCAAAAGTTTCACAAAGTGACCACAAATTTGGTCGAAAAATGGGAAAAAGGCCGATTTGTGAGTTATGAAAAGCGCATGTAGAATATCGGCAATTTTACTCAAGGTATAAAGGTCCTCGTTGTCTTCATCGGCGAGTTGCTCTTCAACTACTTCGTCGTAATCTTCATCTTGGCGTTTCTCTGACCTTTGAACAGCCCTTTCGAAATGTTCATTCAAAAGCTTGTCTAGAATTCTTAAAAGTTCCGCCATCGGTTGAGTATCTAAGCATCCAGCACCCAAAGTTTCAATGCATTTGGCGAGCGAGTAAAGAAGTTCCAGCAGAACTTCTGACTCTGGTTCTGACTCGATTGCCTTCAAAAGATCTGGACAAATGTATGCCCACATTCCTTGAAGATACTGGGGACCTGTAAAAATAATATTAAAATTATAGTAGATTCTCACATTATTTGTATTTTCAAACTCTTGATTATTTTTTCTTTTTCTTTTTCTTTTTTTTCGAGAACTAACCTTTTATTTTCGCACAATCAAGCAAACACGGCAAACTTTCAGCCGCAGCTGTTCGTACTCCATCATGGAAGTAGAACTTTAACATTGGCACCATGAGTCTCACAACTTCCTCCGCATAATCTGCGAATCCTTCCTTAAGCTCTCGAGCATAACAAACTAGCATTTCGCAGGCAGAAGCCTTGTCTTCGAGACCAGCAGTTTTGATTCCAAAGTTCTGTTGTTCTCCGAGAGAAACAAACTGCCAGTCCAAATCACCTTCGACTCCTTCCATGTCTTCATTGTCTAACAAAGCTACTTCCGGTTTCATAGCAGCAGTACGAAGTACGGGACCCATTACGAGAGGTAAATATTGCTCGAATTGCTTGCCAAGAATTTTGCAGATTCGTGCCCAGGCTGAAATTAAGTAACTTGTTTGCGGATCGTCGTCTGGGAGATTTCCTTCAGAGTGAGTCTTCAGAAGCATATCCATTACTTCATTAGCGTCAGTTATAAACTGAAAATTTAGAGTAAACGATTATAGAATAATAGGAAACCAATACGAAAACAATCGCTAGAATAAGAAAAAATCATTTAACATTAAATTTTCTTTACCTTTTCAGATCCAACGGCTAAACCAATAAGACTAACACACTCGATTGTCTTTCCGCGGAGCATTTTATGTTCTTTTTGATTAGCGTTTTGAATTATGTATTTTAGACAAGGCATTAATCTATCATAGTATTTAACAAATTGTTCCTCGCATGTATCAGCAACCGAGGCAATTGTAGTTACAACCTGGAAAAAAATTTAGAATAAAATCCAAAATTTTTCAAAAATTACGACAGGTTTAATTCTATTGAATTAATAAGAAAAAATAATGACTAACTTGCTCCAAAACGAGTTTAGTTCCCCTTTCCACCAATTCCTGGAACTTAGCAGTGAGTATCGACTCTAATTTTCCCATAATTCCATCCAAATAAGGAATTAAAATATGTTTGGGACAGTCCTCACTGAAATTAACAAGTGCTGCTCCTGCGTGAGCTTGAACTCTAGGATTTGCGTTGTCATCTAGCACCATCAGAAGTCCAGGGATAACTTTGTCATGGAAAGTTTTTTCAAATGTTGGTGCAAAGTCGGTCGACATCTGCCCTACGGCATTACAAGCTGCATACCTCACTCTGGGATGCTGAAAAACCAAGCAGAAAAGTAAATTACAAATATCTTCTAATGAATAAATAAAGTTTTTTCTTTAACAGGAAATTTGATAGATGATAATATTCAAAATTGTATGTTTCAAAACTAAGATTGCATCATAGAAACGATACAGTCAACTCTCAGAAACGACTTCAGGAATATCTCAAAGTCTGTTGTCAAAACGACAATCTAGATTGAGACAGGTTCCGTCAGATTAATCTACCACAGACGTAACGCCTTCGTAATCTCAAAAGGAATTCGACTGCTGACTCGATCCGTGGCTGGATATTTTTTATTATTTATAGCAGCAATGACGAAATTTTAAATAAAATAAAAAAGTAGAAAAATGGAAAATTGGAGTATCAAAATAATTTACTATTTCGAAATAAATACTTACAGGATCTTGTAAGAAATTAACGACACCATCCATTATCTGCTTTAAAATGTCCTCCATCTGTTTGTGACAACCTTCACCGACTGCCGAAATAGCCATCAAAGCAGCATGTCTAAAAAACAAAAACAAATAAGAAAAATAAAAAACTATTTAGAAAATTTGCCTATAAAGTTTTATTTTAAATCGTTTTAAGATGACTTCTAAAACTTTTGAAATATTTCGGACTTTGAAATTGTAGATTATATTTTTCATTGTATGGTAATTTATAGTTGTATCAAATTTAATGTATGTTCCAAAACTATGATTGTATCATAGAAAAAATACAGTCAACTCTCAAGAACGACCTCAGGAATGTCTTAAATTTAGTTTCCAAAACGAAAACATGGATTGAGACAGACTCCGTCGGATTACTCTACCACAGATGTAACGCTCTTGAATTTAAATTCAAAACTCAATTGCTGACTTACTATAGTTTTTACTTTCAGAATCCGAATTTTTCCAAGAAAGGGATGACACCGCAGCCTGTAATTCTAAACCATAATTTGTATTAGTACCTGTATTTCCAATCAGGATTGCTCAACATGGAAGGAATATTTTGGACGATATGCGGCAACATCGTCTTTCCACCAAGTCCACATGCCAGTCTATCCAATGCGCTTTCAGCAACAACGTTATTGCTATCGTTATCCTCTTCAATGATCTCATCAGAGAAACTCCATTCCTCATCTTCCTCGAGATCTGTCATCATTTTTAGCACCAAAGGAACCAGAGTAACGATATATTTACCCCCAACTTTGCGAACCATCGCCGGAGCGGTTTCTGCGAGAGTCACCAGGACTTCCAAAGCCAATTGCCTCCAGGAATTTCCCATTTCCTCATTGGAAAAGATCTTCATACACATTTCCATTATATTTTCCAACTGGGGTCGAAGGAACCTTGGTGTCGATTCAGCTAAATCTATTAAAACCTTGAGCAGGGACTCGTCGTCTTGTTTCTCGACTGATTGAATTGTCACTTCAACAACTGCTGGCAAAAGCTCCGAAAAATGTTTTTGGATGTTTGCTTCTTTGTCATGCAACATTATGAACGCACCAATCGCTCTGACTGCTTGAAATCGCACCTAGTTGACAAATAAAATAACATTGTTAGTGACCATCATAAAAATTTTAATTCGAAGCATCTGTATTTTATTTAAAAGCAAATAAATGTTAGCCTCGTATCTGTCTGTAAATTAAAACTTTACAAGTTACAGTCATCAGAAGGCTTTTTGCTCTTGGGAGAATTCGTGACGATTTTCACTGCAAAATTCTCGTGTATCTATCTCCCAACTAAACTACATCTAGTTTACAAAAAATTTCATACCTCATAATTTGCAGTATCCATGACGGATTGCTGCAACATTTGTTTGATTAAGACGAGATAGCTAGGTTGTTGATTGCCAAAAACACCAGGAACAGATCTGAAACGAAATAGTAAAATTACCGTTTAAATTAAAATGAAAAGGAATTAAACATCAACACATAATATAGAAATTCGAAGATTTAATTATTCAAGGATTGAATTAAAACTGAACTTACGTGAACATTCGAAGGGCACTTTCTTTAAGTGCTAGAACGGGTCCATTTGCACATTGAAATAGGAATTGAAGAAACTCAGGCCATTGATTATTACCATCTTCATCAATTAAATTTCTTGCAACTTCTGCTGCAACCTCACACACTTTTCGACGGATTGTGTCTATTTGTTCGTTTTGGACCGCGAGCAAAATCTGTTCTTTGAGCTGAACTTGTCCTTCTGGTGGAATCTAAAAAAATTAAAAATGTTCAACTTTTACATCTGTGTGGATTAATACGGTAAAAATTTTATTTTCTGTTATTAAATTTAATTTACCTTGGGGTAAAAGTCCATAAATTCTGAAGAGAAGAGCCGCCGCAGTAAAACAGCTGCCATTGCGCGCAGATCTTCAGCGAATGTGGCATTGCAAATAAATCTTAGAAGAAATTGAACTTTGTTTTCCACGGGAAGATTTTTATACGCTTCCTGAAACATACAGGACAAAATAAAATTATAGTAGTGCATAATCATTTATTACTTTTGAATATTTAATAAGAATAAGAAGATTACCGTAAAAAAGGATAAATGTTCTGTTAGCCCATAGATTTTATTTTAGATTATTAAAGTAAAAAACTTCAAGAAATACTTCGCAAACATGATTTAAAGTTGTTCGTTGTATATATGAGGACAATGATAAATAATACGAAGTATTACGAGATTTGAAATTAATGGTAATAAGTACCTGCTTGGTATTTTGCTATCTTCTTTCAATTTTAATTGAATTCAAATGCACTTTGGAAAACGAAACTGTCGAGTTATGAAATACTTTTCAATTTTGAACAGTTTAAAATTTTAAAACTAGTACTAGAATCAGTTTTTGAGCTTGAAAAGACTATTTTTGATAAAAATATTAAATAAAAAATAAATTAGTTAATATGGGTGGTTTATCAACGAGGAAAGGATAAAGTTAAAAATAGACATAAAAAAAGCAAGTTTTGCTTATCACTTATAATAAACAGAGCAATGTTTCATAAAAAAATTGAAAATAAAGATAAAATTAAGTAATAAAAATGATAATTCATTGAACTTTGAATCGAAATTCAGAAAATCGACAAAATTGTAAAACTGAAAACGACTTGCTAACTCAAAAATATCATTCTTTGAAATGTAGAAAGATAAGTGTTGCAAAAGCAAAAACTTTTGGACTTTACAAGTCACAAAGTTAATAATTCACTCGATATTTTACAAATATCGAAAACTAATCAATCTTAAATAAATAAATTATATTAATAAAGAGTTAAATATTGGAAACAATTTTTCAAAAATCTATATATTTGCAAATTTTCAAATTATATACTTCTAAATTTAAGAGATAAAAATTTGTGCTCAAAAGTAAAACTATTAAAAAGCTGCTAATATAAATAATCGTGTCAGACTTACAAAATAATATAAGATTTAAAAAACTGCTCCGAAAAGCGAACATTGAGTGAGCATACTGATAGTACTCCAGATTTAAAATGCTGAAAACTGATCTACTAATAAATTCCTGCTATAAAAGAAAGTGAATCATCTGGCAATAAATTTATGTAACAATTGGATACAAGAAAGAAACTTGCTCAAAATTTCCCTGGAATTCTAAACACCTTATAAATAGATCTATAAGGGAATTCAATTTCTATCTTCTCCCCCACATTCCACAAGTATCAAAAAACTCCATAACCCTAAATACATATGCCAATAAGGAATCAAAAAAATGTCTCTAGTAAAAGTGGAGCAAATTTTTTGTCTAGAACATTCAAGATAACCTAATTTTTTTTAAAAATCTCATACATAATATCTCAAAATTCTTTTTAAAAACCTGTACCTCAAATATAGTAGCAGGTAGCGGTGTAGGGCGGCAAAATTGAGAAGAAAATCAAATATAGCATAAAGCATTGTAAAAAAAAGTACCCTTCACTTAAAAAAATTAACCAATCGACAAAATTTGTATTTCTTCTAATAATATTTTGGGTTGCAAAAAATTGTGAAATGAAACGTTCTTTAATTGCTTAAGACTAGAGTGACTGTCAAAGAAAGAAGTGTAAAGTTTGGCGGGGCGCGTGCTTCCGTGGGACACCATTTTGATAATTCGCCTTCGAGAACTGAACACCTGTCAGTTTTTCTGCAATGCAATAATGTCATAATGGTGCAAATATTGATTATCACGAATGAAAATAAATTACGCTCGGAGTCTCATGAATTGGAGAAAATAGAGGAAATTAGAGAAACACGCGGGTGATAATCCTGACAAACACGTTGGCAACGTGTTCGGTGATTCCAAGCATGGATTATCGCATGTAATTCCTGGTTTTTCGGTACTAATAACTTGAAATTCGTGGCAAAAAATTTTGCTATAATTTACATACCTCTGCTTGTGTCCGAACATCGTTATCGGTACTAAGGAGTGTGTTTAAGAGCTGCTGAAACTGATCAAGATCCGCCGCCATTGTGAACGAATGATTCCACACTGCGCACTAACGTGCACTAGTGTTGAGACTGTGAGTTCCCAAGCAAGTGAGTGTGGGTGTTGAAACTTGAATGTGTTGAAGAAGCGACGCGACGAACGATGATGAGGTTCACTCACGATACATATCGATACTCCAGACGTTCGACTGGAGCGTCAGCGTTAGTGTCCAGGAACGCCTATTTTTAATAAAAAATCCCAATTTTCCACATGTTTAAAAGCAGAAAAGTCCTCCTGTTAAGTTCGTGTTATGAATTTTGGAACGATAAACAGTTTCTGGGACTGGGATAAATAAATTGTTGTAAAAAAATCATTTTTTGTATTAAAAAAATGGCGGCAGCTTTCGGCGCGAGTGGTCCTGGGAGAGATTTGATTGGAGTAGCCGGATGATGCAAGCCAATGAGAGAACAAGGTCAATGGCGCGAAAAATGTAATTGGGAGGGCAGGTTTGAATGAATGAATGAAATATGATTAATGGCTTTTGGAATCCGGAAATGAGGATTAAACCCGGAAGTGAAAGAGATTTGACTCTAGCGGGAATGTTGAAAAGTACTGTTTCGACAGGGTTGATATGGTAGAAACCTAGAATTCTTAGCGAGTAATATTATACCGAGGTAATATTCCCGTTCTCGGTAACGTTACCGACTGGTAACGTTAAAATAAATTACCTTACAATTTTCGAGAATTTATAAGAATTTATTTTTTTTTTGATTTTTATCATTTTTTATCATTTTTTATTTTTTATTTTTCATTTCTAGGGGGGAAAAAATCCTTCCCTTGGTGCATTCCCCTAGCTACGATCATGGATTATTGACGGCCCTGCGACTACTCACTAACTTTCCGTTGGAGAAATTTTACCGTTGGCTGAAATTTGAATCGCGCTCCAAATTTCGACCAATGGCAGCACACATTGGCAATCAGCTACAGATGTACTGCCATTGGTCAAAATTTGGCGCGCGATTCAAATTTCAGCTAACGACAAAATTTCTCCAACAGAAAGTCAGTAAGCAGTCTCAGGGCCGTCGATAATCCATGACCGTAGCCAGGGGGGGCACCAAGGGGGATTGTTCCCCCTCTAAATGAAAAATAAAAAATATTTCTGTAGTAAATACACTGAAAAAATATTATCGTAATTTAACTACAATGAATGATGTGACCAATTAATGTTAAAAAATGTTAATTCTCATAAATTCTCGTTAATTCTCTTAAATTACGTAAGTTACGGTAACGTTCTTCGTTACCTTACCCAATTTTAAATTACCGAGAATTATCGAACTCTATAGAAACCTGTTTTCATTTTAAATCAAATGTTTTTTAAATTTTAGTTTACTTCTTTTTTTAAAAATTGTATTCTTTTCGTGGTTTATGAGATTATTAAGTGATTTTTTTAACAAGTCTTGAATTTCTAGTAAATTTTTAAGATAATTTTGATACTACTTTTATTAGGTTTTTTAATTATAATTATAATTGTAAAAGACAATATTAAAATAAATTTAATTAAATCATATACATTGAAACTTTTCAAATTGGATAACTAAGATTGAAAGTGTTTTGGATATAAATTTTGAATGTAATTACGTAATTATAAGAACTTTAAACTATAAACTTTAAATTTATTTTAAACTCTACTATAAGAATTATACTTAGAAGATTATTCTTTTTTAAACGAATATTTTCTTTAAATGTCTGTTTCATGAAGAGTTATTCGAAATTTATACACTAACTATTAAATGAAACCACATTAGTCCTTAATTAGTATGATACATGCAATCGAATAACTTCTCCTAAGTAGTCAGTAAATCCTGAGCTTGCGCCGCAAAAGGTTCTTCAGAAATTCATTTCTTTCCTTCTACTTATTTGCAACTGCAGCAATCGTATTTTCAATCACATAACATTAATAAAATATAATTTAAAACTCTTATTTATCTGAATTATCAGATCGGTTCAAATTTAATATAAAATTTTAGTGATATAAATGATGTGGATTTTTTCAATTCTGTGATGTGACTAATTAAAATGAAAAATAGTGTAAATAAATATTAGGAGGCTTTACATATTAATTTAGTTATTCTAAACACTGTAGGTAAGTTTTTTAAGAAATATTTACACTGAAGTAAATTAATTCAGGTAAAATTAATTTAGGGTTCAATATTTATTGTAAGTTCCATTAAAAATTATTTTAAAGTATGATTTAAATCAACTTTATTGTCTGTAATAAAAATTGTGTAATGTAGTTGTGATTATTCTAACATTTTTAAGTTAACATTTTAATTTTTAACTGGAACGAAGCAAACAAACTAGAAAACTTCTAAAATCTAAATTTTGACAAATGTCTGCATTTATTAATATTTTAATTCTTTTTTAAATGATTTAAAAGCCTACGAATTTTTAACAGGATGAAAAGCGCTCGACGTAAACAAAAATTAAAATTAAAAGTTGAGAAAAAACAAGATTCAGTTTCGTTTGCAGCAAAATTAAGAGTCGACGAAGCCACTGGACACTTAAAAAATGGAATGTTTAGTAAAGCCTTGTATTTATACAATCAGGTATGTGATTAATTTAATCTTTTTTTTGGGTAAATAATTTTTAAACCTTTGGTCTTATTATTCTTGGACTTTAATTAATTTAATTTAAAACAATAATTATTTTCAAGCTCAAACCTCTTTCAAGCCGTCCATGTAATTATGTTTTCTGCGAAATGATGGCTCCTAATTGTTTCATGAAGTTAAGCTCAAAATTCCATTCTTCATTTTACTTAACGAAAATTATAGATAAATATTTTTTCGCTCTGTAGCACTAATCTTTTATCAAATATAAGACTGCGTATAGAGCGAAAAAATATTTAGTTTTGATACTTTTTGAATAAAACAAAGAATTAAAAATCTGACTTCAAAATTAAATATTTTTATTTTACTTTAAAAATATTTGAAATACATATTTTCTCACTATGTACGCATAATTCTTGTTGAAAATTGATTAACTATACAGAAGGAAAAAATTCCAATTGTAATATTTGTTAAATAAAATGAAGAAATCGAATTTTTAGATTAGAACTTGGCTCCAACACCCTTAAAAGCATTAAAAATTTTAAATCGATAGTCACTTTGAAGTCTGGTTTCAAAAATAAAAAAGCGTCGTCACAATAAAAAATTACACCGATTTTACATATGAATTTCAAAAATTTTGCAAACTTCTCTGAAGATTCCAAAGGTGTAACTTTTAACAATAAGCGTGCTAGATATAACACTTTGTTGACTGTTTCTAAGGTAACAAACCGCCTTTGAAGGTGTCGATATCCACACATTCCAGTCTATCTAGAAATTTTTTCACTTCTACTATTTTAGACAATTTCCTTAAAACTCTAAAAGTTTAAACCTCGATCAGAATTCTCGAATCATCTGCAAATGTTTTAAACCCTTTTCATCACATTTCATTCATTCAATTAACAAGAATTAGCTTCAACAAGTGGTTTCGATAATGAAAAAGTCAGTGCTAATTATGAGTGAATAAATAGTATTAGTTCCACGAAAAGAAAGATAAAAACTTTGAATAAATATTATCCTAATAATTAAACTAATCACAACAATTATGGCAGACGCAAATCAAGAATATCAAGATCCTCAAACTTTCGAAGGTTCTCAGGATCCTCCAAATTCTCCAAGTGTCCAGAATTCTCAAACTGAGGAAGCTTCTTCAAAATCAATCAACGATGCAGTTGTTGCTCATGTGTCTGGTATTTTAAGACCCACTCTCCAAGACAATGATTTTTTACAAAGTTTTGTTCGAATTGGAATTGAAGATAGTCCAGATACCAGACATATGTCTGCAGATTCTATGATGAAAAGGGATATCGCGAAGCTGGGTGTAAATTTACCTCAGAGAAAAATGTCAAGGGGGTGGAATGAGGGCAAGGATAAAGGACAGAGAAGACCTAGTGTGAGATTTACGAAAGAATCTTTGGATAATGAGATCGAGGTTGAAAAATCGAAAAAGAAACGAAGACGAAAAAGTGATGCCTCTCATCGTCAGGAGGAAATTTATACGGATAAGGATCGTGCTGCTGCTGTAAATATGGGCAGTAGGGATATTAAACAATCCCTGAGTATGAAGAGAAGACAAGATCGAAATAAAGATCTTCAAATTCCTGAGGAAGCTGAGCCTAGTTCGATGCTGGCTTTGGGAAATCGAGAAATGAAGTGTAGAAATCATAAGATTGCTCTTAACTGCATAAACAAGGTCCATTTTAGAAAGGTTTCACAATTCGATTACAGCATGACCGCACAACTACATTTTTTTACTTGGATTAAATGAATTTTCTTTTAATTTGGAAATGTACATTTTTTTAATTAAGAGCGTTGAACCCAAATATTAAGCTCTGTAGCGCTAATCTTTTTTCAAATATAAGTCTGCGTACAGAGCGAAAAAATATTTAGTTTCGATATTTTTTGCATAAAACGAAAAATTCAAAATCTGACTTCAAACCTCAATATTTTCATTTTACTTAAAAAATATTTGAATTAGATCTTTTCTTGCTCTGTGCGCATAATTCTAGTTAAAAATTGATTAATTCTACAGAGGGAAAAAATTCCAATTTTAATATTTGTTAAGTAAAATGAAGAAATCGAGTTTTTTATAGATAGGAACTTGGTTTTAACACCCTTAAAGTCTTTTAATTAAAATCTACTTTAAAAAATACCAATATCTTTACTTGATGGAAATCAAAAAATTGCTAGTAATTTTTCAAAATTCCACGACTTCTCTAGGTTTGCAAAGTTTCCAGGTTCCGTATAGCGATAACTCTGATAAATATCTTCCAATTTCTCAGTAAAAATAGGCTGCACGATGCACCTCGGGTCGAAAGCACAGACATAAATTTAAAACAAAATCGCTCGATAATCTATCGTGATTAAAGATAGCTGGAAATTCTTCATCGTTTATTCTGATACTGACACTGCCTGCCTCGAATATTGTAAAGGATAGAAAATAGAGGAGTTGAGGGATGTAATATATCATTAGCGAAATGCAGACTGAGTCGTAAACTTCAAGAAATAATAGCTATTGCGAAAACTTTTAATGAGTTATAACAACGCCATGCTCATTAAAGAAATTAAAATATAATCCTAAACATTGCCTTCAAA
The DNA here is from genome assembly GCA_904066015.1 of Synergus gifuensis. NCBI lineage: Eukaryota > Metazoa > Arthropoda > Insecta > Hymenoptera > Cynipidae > Synergus > Synergus gifuensis. The sequence continues at coordinate 293,585 of CAJFCO010000161.1, forward strand.
TATTATTTACGCTTTTCCTAAGTTGAATTTGAATTAATTAAATTTTGATGATTTTTAATTAATTCAAAAATTCATAATAAAGACATTCTGCTGATATATATAATAATATCTATATATGTAACTATTTAATATATTTCTTAAATTAAATATATTTCCTTATCTCTTAAATTCATGAGATTAAGTCACGTATTGTTAATTTAAATATTTTTGTTCCAGGCACTAGAACTCAGCCCTAATGATAAAAATGCATTAATTGCACGAAGCAAATGTCACTTGTTACTTGGCGAGCCTCAGAAAGCTTTGCAAGATGCAGAAGCAGCTATACGAGGGAAATTAAAAGATCCTAAAAATGCCAGAGCAATTTATTACAAGGCTGAGGCCCTTTATCATCTCGGCGACTTCGAACTCAGTCTTGTATTTTATTACCGAGGAATGAGAATTCGTCCTGAATTCGATCAATTTCGACTTGGCGTGCAGAAAGCGAAAGAAGCCATTCAAAATATTCTGGGAAGTAGGTGCAAAATTAATTTTTAATTCAATTAAACCTATCAGCAAATACTTTATCAATTTCTGATCAATATATATATTTTTTTTTTTCAGAGAATGCAATACCAATTTCTAACCACATAAAAACTAGATCTGGTTCTTCAGCAGAAGGTTCTCAAAAATCTTCAAGACCAAAAACTTGCACTCCATCTTCAAAAACTTCATTCTCGGAACATGATTCTTCTGAAAAAGAATCAGTGATAAAAGAAGAGATGAAAGAAAAAAGAAGGGTTCGTCCTGTGACTGCTAAAAAGAAGAGTTCTGAACCAAATCTACTTGGACAGCTCAATGTGGACAAAAAGTATTTGCAAAATCTCTTAAAGTGCCCAGGTAATCATTAATTAGTGCCTTCTTAAATAAAATTTTTCATTTTCAGAAAATCATCACTATTTTGTTCATTTTTAACTTTTTTTTCAAATTTCCGGCGGATTTTTTAAAGAGTAAAATCAAAAGTGAAATCCTTCATTAAAATCACGAATTAGAATCAAGAAAAATGAAAAACAAATCAAAATGTTGACATTACATACTCTGAAGTTGCCAATTGCATGTTGCCAAAAATTATAACCATTATATAGTACTTGATAGAAGTCAATAAAATTCTAAAAAACCCAAAATGGACAAAATGTGCGATACAGAAAGTTTCAAACCCCGTTACCGAATAGAAGAAAAAGAATCCGAATTGGGCTTCGTCTATGGAGTTTCTGGACCAGTAGTTATAGCTGATCACATGTCTGGATCAGCAATGTACGAATTAGTTTACATTGGATACTCAAAATTGATCGGAGAAATAATTCGCCTTGAAAGAGAAACAGCGACAATCCAAGTTTACGAAGACACAAGTGGATTGACAGTAGGTGATCCAGTGAGAAGAAGTGGAAGACCTCTTTCTGTTGAGTTAGCGCCAGGAATCCTTGGAAGCATTTTCGATGGCATTCAACGTCCTCTGAGAGATTTTGAAAGCATCTCAAAATCCATTTTCATTCCCAGAGGTTTAAACACTCTCGCTTTGTCAAGATCAATTACCTGGGAGTTTTCTCCACTTTGTTTTAGGAGAGGAAGTATTATTTCTGGCGGAGATGTATTTGGAGTAGTTTATGAAAATTCACTGATAACACACAGAGTTATGATGCCACCAAGATGTTCTGGCAAGATAAAATACTTGGCACCACGTGGAAATTACACGGTGGATGAAGTGATCATGGAAACTGAATTTGATGGCAAAATCAGTAAACATGCAATGATACAAATGTGGCCTGTTCGACAAGCTAGACCTGTTTCTGAAAAATTAAAGGCTAATTATCCTTTGCTCACGGGTCAGAGGGTTCTGGATGCTCTTTTTCCCTGCATTCAAGGAGGGACTACTGCAATTCCTGGGGCTTTTGGATGTGGGAAGACTGTTATTTCTCAGGTAGAGGGAAAATATTTATATTTATTTCATTGGGCTATTAATTCCAAAGTATTCGGCCCGAATTTCAAAAAAATTATCTCTATTAGGCTCTTTCGAAGTTCTCCAACTCAGATGTTATTGTTTATGTGGGTTGCGGAGAACGTGGGAATGAAATGTCTGAAGTCCTCAGAGACTTTCCTGAATTGTCCGTAGAAATTGATGGTAAATCTTCTTATTATTTACTAAATTCCAACAACCTTGATTAAAGGCGTTGGACCCAAGTGTTAAGCTCAAAATTCCATTCTCCATTTTACTAAACGAAAATTATAGATAAATATTTTTTCGCTCTGTAGCGCTAATCTTTTTTCAAATATAAGACTGCATACAGAGCGAAAAAATATTTAATTTCGATACTCTTTGCATGAAACGAAGAATTCAAAATCTAACTTCAAAGCTCAATATTTTCATTTTACATAAAAAATATTTGAATTAGATATTTTCTCGCTCTGTGCGCATAATTCTATTTAAAAATTGATTAATTCTACAGAGGGAAAAAATTCCAATTTTAATATTTGTTGAGTAAAATGAAGAAATCGAGTTTTTAGATTGGAACTTGGCTCCAATACCCTTAATATATGTAGAATATTGAATAAAATTTTGAAGAAAAATTTAATTAGGGAAAGCAGAGTCGATTATGAAAAGGACAATTTTGGTAGCCAACACCTCCAACATGCCAGTCGCTGCTCGCGAAGCTTCAATCTATACAGGAATCACTCTTTCTGAATATTTTCGAGACATGGGTTACAACGTTTCGATGATGGCAGATTCCACTTCGCGATGGGCTGAAGCTCTCCGAGAAATTAGTGGACGCCTCGGAGAAATGCCAGCAGATTCTGGATACCCAGCTTATTTGGGAGCGAGATTAGCGAATTTTTACGAAAGAGCAGGAAGAGTAAAATGTCTGGGAAGTCCCAAAAGAGAAGGTTCGGTCAGCATCGTCGGAGCAATTTCACCTCCAGGTGGAGATTTTACCGATCCTGTGACCAGTGGCACTTTAGGGATAGTTCAAGTATTTTGGGGACTTGATAAAAAACTGGCTCAAAGAAAACACTTTCCAGCTGTCAACTGGCTTGTTAGTTACAGCAAATACTTAAAACCCCTTGATGATTTTTACGAATCACATTTTCCAGGATTTGCCATCTTGAGAGATAGAACGCAAAAAATTCTTCAAGATGAGGAAGAATTAAATGATATTGTACAATTAGTAGGAAGAGCTTCCCTTTCAGAAACTGACAAGGTTGTTCTTGAAGTTGCTAAACTTTTGAAGGACGATTTTCTTCAGCAGAATGGTTACTCGGTTTATGATAGATTCTGTCCTTTTTATAAGACATTCGGAATGCTGAGGAATATCATTTTTTTTTATAACTTGGCAACTGGAGTTATCGAAGCCACTTCTAACAAAGACAATAAAATTACTTGGGAGATTATTAAAGAAACTATGGGAGAATTTATCTATCGGTTGAGTTCCATGAAATTTTTAGATCCTTCGGGCGACGGAGAAGATGCTATTAATGAAGAATTTGATCAGTTGTATCGGGAAATGCAACAAGCTTTTGGATTTTTAGAATAATAAGGTGATGAGTTTTTGGAAAAAAAAAGAATAAAAAAAAATTAGGGATTTTTCTCGTTTCAGATATTAAAGCTGCACATCAGGAATCTGCTAAGCATATCACGATTTATGCAGAAGAGGGACTAGAGTTTCTAAAATCTAGGCAGGAATTCTGGCGCCAGCAACGTGCTAGTTGTCATTTTTCTGCTAATCAGATTATCAAACAGTAAAATATTGTTATAACTATTTGTATTATTATTAATTAATTATTAGTTAAATATGAATATATGTACATTATTATATCGAATGAATCCTAAGAACACTATTGTTTTAGATAAATGCACATTTACACAATCTTTCGAATTTTAGTAAAAACCTAAAAATCTATTTATGAACAATTTCGTTTGACTGTAAATGAACCAAAATTGTAGCAATGTTTCTAATTCACAAAGCAATTCATAAGATTTTTAAATTAAAATTCCCTTGACTAATTATATAAGGCAAAATTTATGTATATATATATACTTTTTATTCATGATTCTTTACACGATAATCAGACAAATAACAGTGTTCGCAGAATGTCTGTCTGCATTTATCGTCAGGCAATAACAGAACAAAAATTGTTTTGCGAAATGCGTCTTCTCTGTCAAAAATTACTAGACTGTAGAAAATAAAATGGGGCATCAAGTGCAGACAGACAGGTACGCGTTCTTTATACTTTATAGTAATAGTAATAGGTACTTTTCTATCTAAACGCTACATTCACGTAGACGCAGACATTCTCTTAAACAGTAGGTGTATCTTTCTTTCTTATTTGTTTTTTTTAGGTAACGTTTTCCTTTCTGTATTTATATTTATATATTTACTATAATCATCGCTTCTCTGAAGGCGCGACAAATATAAAATCTTCAAATTTTATGTCTATCGCACTCATTTTACTTTCTGCTCTTCTATAGATTAGTTTGTAAACTGGCAAGTGCCGAAATAGGCGGATGCAAATCGTTAAGCCTCAGAATTAGAATCGAGTTAAGTCTGCAATTAAAAATTAATTTTTTAATCTTCTCTCTTTTGTTTCTGTAAAGAAACTTACAAACTTATCTCTACGCAAATTCTCAGGTTTTAGAACGTTAAGCATATCTGATTATTTTGCACGAGGACAGACCCACGACATAAATTTATAAAAATCAAGTCCAGCAATGACTTGTTTTAATTTGGCACCAGTGAAAAGTTTTTAAACAATAATAAGTTTACAGGAATCAGAACGTGAATTTTGAAATAGAGAGTCTATGTCCTCGGATATAGTAGTGTAAATTAAAAATGAGATATGAAAAGATATATCTTAGAAATACTCTTTTGTGTTCTGCAACCGGTTGCAAACTCATTTTCACGACTTGTACTTAAATCAAAGAGGATTGTTGTTTTATTAAAGATTACATATTCTTTAGGCTTTTTCAACTCTGTACAATGTTTCCTCCTATTTCAAAACAAATAATAGACTGAAAAACTGCTCTTAAGTATAAAGCGCAACGAATACTAGCAATAATACTGAAACTCTTATTTACCTAGTCGTGAAAATGAGTCTTTGTGCTTATAATACTTGTACAATTTCATACGTTATTTTTTTAGTAATGTTTTTTTTTTCTTTCAAAACATCAAAAGCGTTACTTATTTATACCTTCAAATCCTCTTTTCGACGGACTAGACGGCTATGCATACGATATGAAGCGAAGGTACATTAGCGTTAATACACAGCGGGATATACTTAATAGTATTCATATATAATATACAAATATAATTCTAGAATATTTGTATATTATCGTTTGCACTTCCCCTTTCTTTTTAAACAAAAAAGAAAAACTGTTTGAATCAGGGCTGGTGAGAATAAACTCTCTCAAAAAAATGTAAGTACGCTGCTTAAAATTAAAACTTAAAAATTTGCAATCTCATTTTAAATTCAATTAAAGTAAAAAAAAGTAACATGATCCCTGAGCCTAAAAGACAATAAGACTCGTGAATAAAGTGAACCATCACTTTTGTAGTGATGGTTTTGAAGTGCCTCATTTAAAAAATACCAACCCAATGCGATTCCCTCCACGTTTCAAGATCACCTCTTGAAAAAAATGCAAATTGCAAAAAATGGCGTATTCTTGAACCGGAGGGTATCGAGATTCAGTTCTTAAGACCTATACAATCTAAGATTCATGATATTTTTTACATATAAACAGTCAAGAAATAAATACTCGATTTGCACATGTAATATAATAAAGGTAATATTTATCTTCCGAGGTTCGTTCGTAAAACTGAGATTGAAATGAACTAACATATTTGCTAGATTTGCACCATTTACAGTCACTGAGACACTATCTTAAAAATGTAGAATAGGTTAATAAACGTGGACCCTAAGAAAAATGAGGAAAATATTTTAGAATATTTAGATTTTTAGACAATATGGGTGTCTTAAAAACAAGTGATTTGATTCTTTGCGCTCGTCTTTTCATTATTGATTTTGAACATTTGAAGGATATGAACATCTTTAAGAATTTTTGACCAATCACTAGAGATTATTTAACAAGAAGTTTATTCAGATTTGTCCTATTAATTGGTTTTACGAACGAACCCTTATAGTATCACAATAATAAATTAGACTCTTCAAATTCTATCAACAAAATGTTCTGGCCGGCAGCGAAGTTTTTTTTTTTTAGACAAAGTAGACGAAGCAACTAAATCATAAACTGACAAAATATAAAGTAATTTTTCATAAATTAGGTTCTTCAGATCATATCTCTTTCCATATTATTCAGATCTTGTTGTTTTTAGTTTTATCCATTTATATTTTCTACCCAGAAAAAAAATTACAATCTTCTAAAGGAAGCTTCAACTGTTTAAATTTTTAAGTTAGTTGATGAAAGTTGATCAGTCTGAGTTTGTCGTTCGCCTTACATTCGCAATAAAGAAAAAGGTCCTTTACAATAATATGGCGGGTTTCATGGACAGTTTCTGATAATTGATACGTCGATCGATGTTCGATATAAGCGCGCACAACTAAACGTAACTTATTCTCTTTGGTAGACAGAAGTGCGCAACTAGACAGTGAAAATTTGCGCGAGGATTATTAATTCGAGTGCGAGTGAAAGCAATAACAATACGAAAATACATTTGTACGAGTCTCTTTGATCATCGATCGTCCTCCCAGTATAAGAGTAATGATAATAATCGTCGTGATCAAACGATTCGATGGAAGTGTATTATAATAAAATAAAATTTGTTCTCTCTATTATATGGTCAGATACCTCGTAGATATTGCACTAGCTTCGGTCAATCTCACATATATATGTATTTCTGTATACTCGTAATTGATGCTTCTATTATTAAATGGTATTATTAAAATTTATTCAATGGTATGTATTTCGAGTGATGTAAAAAAATAAAACAAAAATGTAATGAATATCGTTACAAGAACAAGCACTTTAACTTAAAACTATAAAATTAATATTTTCAAACCGATCATTTGCGTGCGTGTGCGACTAAGTTTGTGTATTTCATTTTTTTGTTTCTTCTCCTTGGAAGTCTTCTTTGATTTCAACTGATGACGAACTAAAAGCACAGACAATTTTAATATTAATCTATTAAATTACCATTAAATTTCAATTCAAATATTCAATACTAAAATTGTCTGACCCTTTTGTTTTTGATAATGTAAAGTAGTTTGGTATTTCAACGGAGCTCGTATTCAATATTCTTCTAAACTTTTAAGTTGCAACAATTAGTTTGCTTTCTTCTCCCTTTCCTTGTTAAATATTTCTCTCGGATGTTTACTCACTAAATATTGCACACTTGCATACGTAATATAAATTTCTCTTAATACGCATTTTTTCATCAACATCAAATCTATTACTGTGCTAACAAGTTATAAGTGTACCTCTATTTTCTAAACGAGTACGTAATAATAGCGACGTTATTTTACACGACGCAATAATTGTAACATTCAACATAAATCTTTTATCAATTAGCTAATAGAATATTAATCAGCGATACAAAAAATCACATCGATCAGAACAGCAGATTGTACTAGAACAGGGTTAACGATTTTTCGCAATTCCTACTACTATACATAGAAATTTCCGATTTATAAATTATCTATTTATAAATTATCTTTCCGATTTATAAATTATCTCTCGATTTATAAATTATCTCTTTTCACGATTCTTCCACGAAATACGAGACTTCTCGCTACGTATCTTCGCACACAGGACTTTCACTTTTTGTTTCTTGACGATAAAAACTGATTTGAAAAACAACACTATTAAGACACCCTATAATTTAACTCTTGATTTCCTTCAATTTAGAGCTAAGTTTTCGTGATAAACGAGTCTTCGAACGACGGATTCCACATCGTGCGTTTTACGTACCACCTGCGAAGGACGGCGTGCCGATTTTCTCTCGGAAAGTTGAAATCAAAATTCAAATTTCGGGGAAATTTGCTCGAATCGATGTGAATAGGACGGCAACAGATCGTCACATTAGTCGTTCTTTCACAAGAAACGCGTGAATATGGTGCGGATTCAATGTCGTTCGAACAGTCGTCGTTTTGGATTCTTAAATGCGATTCATCGTCGATTCACTCCCGCTTGACGGAGATACGTACGACAAACGATTTCCTTGACTTATACTCATTAAAAATCACTACACATCAAATCGGATTTTCGTACAAAAACATTTTTTTAGCTCAGGAGTTAAATTCAGTAACTTTGAATTAAAGAACTCAAAATTCACTACGGGAATCTGACATCTTTTAACTAATTAACAAAAAAATGTTTCTTCAAGTGCGAATAAACGATTTGTTGCCTAATGAGTTTGCAAGACTAAGGATAAGCCTAAAGGAACGGTTCCTAACTAACAATGATAATTTTGTAGTTTTTGTACAGGTATCGTGATGTCCTATCCGAGTACTTAACGTTACCGGTATTTTCTTTTTTGAAAATTACGCGCTATCACCTGTTAGCTAAACATAGGCCGGACTAACCGTTTTTTTTTTTTTTTGCATTCACGCACAGTCGGTGGTATAGATTATACGATATTATGCATATCAACGAAGTCACTGATTATTACATAATTAAGCCTCCTGCGTCTCGTGCGTCGGATTCCGACCTCTAATTGCTTTCTCGAGACTGACTAGATTTCACGCTTAAGTGTGTAAGTTACGGAGGCCATTGGCTTCTAAGCCGTCTGATATTAGGTAGGTACGCAAATGAGTTGAGTCCTGAGAACTCCGAAAGGCAATGGAGAAAATCACGGAGAGAGACCATGAAGTCGAGGGGATTTCTAAAGAATACCTCCAAACACGATAATTAATCTATTCCTAAACTATCTGGTAAAATCTAGTAGGTTTGCATTCTCACGACATCAAAAGTCATCTCGTTGAAGAAATCCAGATGAAATTCCTACTTGGATGGCAACAATCATTGGACAAACAATCGTTTGATATTTTCCAAAATGATTACTGACAATTCATTTGAAAGGAAAATTTAGATTTCAGGATTTTCCCAAGTAAAGAGGGTTCCACCTGGATTCAAGTTGGTCCCACCTGAATTTTTTCAACAGAAAGTATATAGAAATACGACCTAAAGCTAGAAGAAGACTTTCAGATGCGCTAATGCTGGATTCCCACGAATCCACCCTGACTATCAAATTTACTTTGATCGACTAGACGGTTCTCTCGATGAAGAAAGGGACAATAGCATCGAGAAGAAATTTATTTAGAGATATTTTCCACCTTGGAGATCTATCCAAGGTAAAAAGAATCCGAGAAATATTTTTGCTGGTTTGAAAACGGAATACTTTCGAACGCAGAAAGTATTTGGTCTGCAGGATTCGAGAAACGATTGGGCGAATCGTCTCGAATCTCTGCAATATTTAATAAGTCACGAGGTGCAATTCTGAGTTTCGAGTCCTGCACAGGCTGGAACTCGGAATGACCTCTAGAACCGGGTAATGGTAATTGGTTAAGCTACGGACGCCTTCGTACGCTAAATTAATTTAGAATAGCTAAACGATGACAACGATCACGACATTGAGTTACGGTTTCATTTTTTAAACGTATTTCGCTTTGGCTCTTCTTGATACAATTTGGGGCTGTAATGTCGCAAGAGAGCCGGTAGGAAATACTCAAGATGTTTGTACTACTACTTCATGTTGTTTAATTTACAAAGATTATCTCTATCGTTACAATCAAAATGCGAGATTTAAGCGGACTCAGAATTGATCGCGACTTCTTCGTTTTCGATTCTATTCTAAGCATTGGAAATTACTCGTCTTCGAAGACGAAGAAATCGTTACTGATAAATTTCAAGAATTAGTCTAGAAATTAAATTTATAGTTTTTTTTCCTTAGGTGCGACACTTAAGTAATGCGCGAACGTGCGCGAACGCCTTGCGTTGATAGCACGACTAGAAAATGAGAGTTTGGAAGAATTTGCTTATTTTTTTTGGCTGGTGAAACGAAAAGTTTTTAGCCGAAACCTAGACACTAGACGTTCCGCACGTACACTGATTAACATTCGGTAGTAAGATTGCAATCGAAGCCTTAATACACCTAACTAGAGACAACGCTTAGTAATAATTATATCGTGGAAGGTGCATCGATTTCCCTATCGACTTAGAGTTTACCGACTTTTTAACAAATAGGTATATGCACTCTGTTTCTTACTCTAGACTTAAAGCGCACTGACGCGCTCAATTCAACCGAATGCTGTATTAGGCGTATGCTAAAATAATTTAAATATATTCATTCACTGTGCTATATTTATTATATTATATCAGAGACTCTTTGATAGGGGCCACCTGTGACCCTGCGTCGCTTTCTAATATATACGTTCAATCTTTCTTTTTTAGTCAATACTCTGAGCTTCTGCGATGAGGACATCCTGATTGCCGCACTGCGAAAAGTCAGAGTCTGTGCGAAGGTAAAACGTTTGTCGAAAACTTCAAAACGTTTATCCCTCAAGGGTTATTACCTTTTGCGCATTGTTCGAAATTTCTAGTTTAACTAGTCCTAAGTTTTAGCTCTGATTTTCTCGGTGCATTCACGGTCAACCCGTAAAAAAAGAGGGGAAAAAATAAGCGCGATTTGCGAGGGAAAGAGCAAGAAGTTTCCTTCTTTCGTTTCCAGATTTCCTTGCGAGTTTTCCTTTTGGAAACTTTGCGAATTTCGTTGTAATCGCCCAGCGATTTGCGAAAATCTTGAGTATTATGATTGAACGGATAAGAAGGACGTCAATGGTTAACCGAACTGAGTCAGCTTCGATAGAATCAAGATTCCTGCTCGATTCCTCGCAAAGCTCGCTCGACTTGAAAAATTGCGTGAACCAAAAAAAAGTTTCGCGCTTTAGGTACAAAATATGGTTCCTCCTGTTATTTAATTTGTGCGATAAGCACTTTGCGTATTGTAGTAATAACAATCTTAGTAACTCTTAAATTTCTCGTAAACAACAAACAGGGAAACAGCAGAAAACAAAAATCTCTCGAGCCCTTCGACTCAGATCACGAGGCAAGTGTCAACTTGGCGCATTGAGGCTCCATCGGGTTGCAACTTGCAAATATACGCTCGATGACCCTTCGCGGTAGCTTTTTTTCTTAAGAAATCGTTACCTTTATGCCAGGGAATTCTACCAGCCTGAAAGATGTTCCCTCCATATGTGTGCTCCTAAGAAGTGAGCAGACTGGAGATAAGAGACGATAGTTTACTTCAATTCAAAAATCTTCATTGAACTTATTGCGCCACGAATCTAGTAGGGTTGAAATCCTTGTTCACGAACGAGAAACCTTTGAACTCTTCCTGGTTTATGCAAGGAACGATATCATGGTTCACAGGCGTCAGTTCCGGCGTTTCCCGTGTGAATTCGGTATCGAAATTTACGGCGTCTTTCTTGCTTTTCTGAAAAAAAAAAAAAAAAAAAAAAAAAAGGGAAAAAGTTGTATTATATTTCGATTATAAATTTGACCTCAAGACTTAATTTAACATCGAAACGTGTCTCAACTTACGATTTTTGGTCTAAAAGGTGGTTTGAGTTTCCTAGCTTCGAGCGCTTCCCAGTCCATATATTGGAAGAAGGGATGGGTCCTAATTGCACTTTCGCCACCATAAGCAGTGACACATCCCAGCCTTTTAGCGGGGTTCTTCGTCATAAATCCTTTTAAAATAGACACTGCTTCTTTGGTAAGCCAGACAGGGTACAGCACATCGTCGTGCAAAATCGATTCAAAGAGGTCATCCTCGTTATCAGCCTCAAAAGGTGGTTGACCCGCCATCATCTCATACATCAGCACTCCCAGTGCCCACCAGTCCACACTTGCTCCATATTCAAGTTCTTGCAAAATCTCAGGAGCAATGTAGTCAGGTGTACCGCAGAATGTCGTCGTAGTTGTACCATCTAAAATCCCTTCTTTACACATTCCAAAATCTGCCAATTTGCAGTGGCCTTCCTGATCCAGAAGAATATTATCCAACTTCAGATCTCGATAAATTACTCCGTGTTTGTGGAGAAACTGTAACGCTAAGGTCACTTCTGCTGCGTAAAACCGAGCACGATTCTCTTCAAATTTCCGAGCTCTTTGTATTTGAAACATCAAGTCCCCTGTAATTATAAAAATTGAAGAAAAGGATTAGATATTTTAATTAATACAGAAAATTTAAGTGATAAAGTGAATTTTAATCAGCCCCGTGCATCGGCCGTGTATGTGTATGTAGTAGTAGGTCTTTTACGATCCGGAGGGGAAATGCCAATGGAACTAATCCAACAGATGGCGCTCTGATCAGGTAGGCTGGTTTTTGCATTGAAATGCATTAGAAAAGTCAGAAAAATAATTAAAAACATAATGCTATTCACAAATAAACATGAAAAAACAATAAGTAATGTAAAAATAAAAGCAACTTTGTCTAATAACTCTTAAAAACCATGGAAAGATGCACCTTAATACTAATAAAATTTAATTTTAAGATGCATGCTTTTGAAACATATATAATTTGAATTTTATATTCTTATTATTTATTTTGTTAAGATTATTTACTATAAATATATATTGTTTTAAAAATATTTTAATAATGATACATAAAAAATATTCAAATTTAGACAAAAATATATATACAGAGAAAATTTTTAATGAGGGCCATCCATAAACCACGTGGACAGGTTATGGGTGGGGGGGGGGTATGACAAAATTCCATGATCCATGTATATTTAAAAAATTATACATGGAATGCTGTCCATGATGAGGGGAGGGGGGTCAAAAAGTTGTGAAAAACTGTCCACGTGGTTTATAGATGGCCCCTAATCAAACTTATAAAAAATATGTTTCTTTTGGTTATATTAATATGACTATAATAATAATTATAATATAAATAATATTAAATTATATTAAAAATATTAATTTTTTTCGGGGAATAATTTTGTAAAAACCAATGACAAGCGGCTGATAAATTATTTAAATCTCTTTAAATATATATAATGTTCTAACCAAATAATAAATGTTGTTTTTCATTAAAAAAATTAATATTTTTAATATAATTTAAAATTATTTATATTATAATTATTATTATAGTTATATTAAACAATAGAAACATATTTTTTGTAAGTTTGATTAGTCATTAAAAATTTTTCTCTATACATATTAATTCTTGTCTAAATGGTCTTGAATATTTTTTATATACTTATTAAAATATTTTTAAAAACTTAAACAATGTATATTTATAATTAATAATATAATATATATTATATATATTTATAATTAATAATCTTAACAGAATAAATAATAAGAATATAAAATTCAAACTATATATGTTTCAAAAGTATGCACCTTAAAATTAAATTTTATTAGTATTAAAGTGCATGTTTCCATGGTTTTTTGATAGTTATTAGACAAAGTTGCTTTTATTTTTACGTGATTTATTGTTTTTTCATGTTTATTTGTAAACAGAATTATGTTTTTAATTATTTTTCTGATTTTTCTAATGCATTTCAATGCAAAAACCAGCCTACCTGATCAGAGCACCATCTGTTGGATTAGTTCCATTGGCATTTCCCCTCCGGATCGTAAGAGAACAGAAAAGTGGGGGCGATGCATGGGACTGATTTTAATGGATTAACTTTGGAAACATTTGCTCACCTCCATTAACATACTCCATAACAAAGAAAAGTCTTTCTTTGGTCTGAAAACAGCTGTGAAGAGCAGTAAGAAAAGGATGTTTGGCAGCGAGAGCCAAAATACGTTTTTCCGTCATCGTACAGTCAACATCATCGTCTTGAATGATGACATCTTTCTTTAAAACTTTGACGGCATATACTTCATCTGGATTTCCTTTCTTCTCCGCCAACATGACTTTCCCAAAACTGCCCTTTCCAAGCACCTTTATAAAGTTAAAGTCAGAAAGACTCACTTTCCTTAACTCACTTTCGCTACCAGATCCTGTACTTTCCCCTGGAGTAGAAGCATCTTTAGGTTTTTGAGAAGAAGGTAAAGAATCCGGAGTTGGTGTTTCGCCACTCGGAACTGACTGTTGTGCAACTGACGGCCTATAATTGATTCTAGGTGTTTTTACTTGTTTGTCAGGTGAAATTCCAATCGTGCTAAGTACTTCTGCCATTGCTTTAGTGTTAATTCCACAATTATTCGCCACATTTTTCTGGCATCTTTTGTGAACGTTCATGCTGCAAACTGAAAGACAATATTTTTTTAATACGTGTATTTATTTAAGGGTATGTGAAACTTTGAAAAATTATGATCAATTTGAAACTCGAGTTTCAAATAAACCAACTTTACGATTACAAAAATGAATATTTTGCCTTGAAACTTTGAAAAACGGTAGAGAATATTAAAACGGACCGATATTTTGACTCTGTATTTTATATAATGAAAAAAAGTTTCGAATTGCTAAAATTCGTAATGCATTTGTGACTTCGGATTAGTCACTGTATGCTTTCAGGCAGTGGTGGATTTACATAAGGGCACAAGGGGCACGTGCCCAGGGGCCCCCACAAAATAAATATCCTCTTTTTTATTCTTACCGCCATTATCGAATTAGATAGTATATTTTCAGACACTCAAAAAATGCAATTACTATGAGAATGTGGAAATTACACTGTGGTAAATTAATAAAATATGCAATAAATATTGTGTAATTTGTAATTTTAAATCCCTTAATTAATCTCCCTACAAGGGAGACCCCACACTATTAGTGCCCAGGGCCCCGCTAAATTTAAATCCGGCACTGCTTTCAGGCTTTCTACATAGAGAAAAAGTCCAGGTACTGAATATAATTTATGACTCACTTTCTGGCCACAAAAATGAATATTTTTCCCTGAAAGTTTGAAAGAGTATAGAAAATTAAAACGGACCGTTATTGACAATTTTTATCTCGCAAAATTAAAAAAAAATTTCTTGCTATTGATTGCATTTAGCAAGATGAAACTTTTTTTTAATTTTGCAAGATAAAAAGAGTCAATAACGGTCCGTTTTAATGTTTTCTTCCGTTTTCTAAAGTTTCAGGGCAAAATATTCATTTTTGTGGCCAAACAATGGGTTTATTTGATCACTCATATTCAGTTATCTGCACGAAGTAGTATAAGGAGACCCGACTTTAAGGGCGTTGGATAATGGGAACTTAGAAAACTTTTTGGGTGCCCCCAATAATAAAGACGGCCCTGCCTCCGTATTTAATTTAAAGAGTAGATTTCGGGAAAAATAAAAGAAACTCACCAAATATTTCGGATCTGACAAAATCCTAGAGTGCATCTTATAAAAAATGCATCGCGTTTTTCTTGAGAA
>CAJFCO010000161.1:309345-370935 GCA_904066015.1 Synergus gifuensis
TAATCACCAAGGAAGCAAGGTCTACATCTTACGACATGGGAGTCGGATAGGGCTGCTCCAATTCAACCTACGAACGGCGGCCATTATTAATTTTCCCTATGCGAATATCACGCAATCAGTCGGGAAGTTCTTGTACTTTTTGCTTGTACTTCCGACCAAACGTGTTCGACTTTTGGTGAAGTCGATGTACAGGAGTTTGGTCTCCTTATGTCTATTCTCCATGATGTCACGATACAGTGTTTACAAATACAACCATATGGATCACACGTTACAAAAATTTGTCACAAGAGGCGCTAAAATCCGTTACTGGGCCAATCTCTGACAAAATGCTATAGGAAGTGTGTTCGGAAAAATGCTAGCAGAATTTTCCGGAATCGCAGATGGAGTTGGGTCTCCTTATACTACTTCGTGGTTATCTGTCAGTACTTGGACCACGAAGTAGTATAAGGAGACCCAACTCCATCTGCGATTCCGGAAAATTCTGCTAGCATTTTTCCGAACACACTTCCTATAGCATTTAGTCAGAGATTAGCCCAGTAACGGATTTTAGCGCCTCTTGTGACAAATTTTTGTAACGTGTGATCCATATGGTTGTATTTGTAAACACTGTATCGTGACATCGTGACTGTATGTGTATACTGTGTGAAACCGGTGTTTTTGTGTTTTGTTTTCATGTTATTTGTTATAGAGTGCCGTATTTGCAGTTATAAAGGTAAGTGTTTGTAAATGAAAAGCAAATGCAACATTTATATTTCATATAATTTCTAATCTCACGAAATTATAAACGGCACAACGAAAAAGGCAGACATCTTGTGAAAATTTAATAATAGTTTCTAGTTTTCCCACAAGGCGCTACAATCCGTTACTGGGCCGATCTCGACAAAATGCTATAGGAAATGTGTTCGGAAAACTGCTAGCAGTTCTTACATTAAAGTCGGATCTCCTTATACTACTTCGTGACTTGGACATAGAGCACCTAACCTCAAAGTGATAAATGCATTACGAATTTTAGCAAATTTAAACTTTTTTTCATTATACAAGATAAAAAGAGTTAATAACGGCCCGTTTTAATGTTTTCTTCCGTTTTCCAAAGTTTCAGGACAAAATATTCATTTTTGTGCCCAAACAATGGGTTTATTTGAAATTCATAATTTTTCAAAATATCACATGCCCTTATGTGTTACTTACCATATAAGCAAGTTTAAATAACCCGGGTTTTTTTCTACAATTTTTACATTTTCAAAAAAATTTTAGTCAACATCCGTCCGTGTTCACGTTCTTGGCGGATGTTGACTATAATTTTTTTGAAAATGTAAAAATTGTAGAAAAAAACCCGGGTTATCTAAATTTGCTCAAATGGTAAGTAACACATGCCTTTAATCCATCGAAAAAGTATCACATGCTCTTAATTAAAAGATTTCTTACATAGCTTGACTAAATTGAAAAGCATCTAAAGATTTCGGAATTTTAGTTACCTTCACATTGTAGACCCTGCTTAATCAACCCGTAAAGAAGAGAACCACAGTGGTCACAAAATGTAAATCTTTTGTAATTGTGAACGACGAATCGGTGTGGCACGTCTATACTGAATCGAGCACCTTGCGTGCACTGGCTCGTCTAAAACATTGTTCAAATTTGATAATAGTATTTTTGTTAATAGTTAGAGGTAATTAACTTTCAATTAGAAAATAATTGTTTATAAGAGAAAGATGATAAGAGAAAACGTACCTCGTCCTTCATGCCTGGACATTTTGTCACAACCAGTTTGTGGCATCTTTTATGAACAACACAGGTGCAGACTGAAACAAATCCATCTTTAAATTTGCAAATCAGTTACAAAACTTAGAATAACATCATTTATGCGATTGGCATGCATTAGAAGCGTACTGAAAAAAATATAATTAGTGCTGTAATTATGTTATTGGTTAAAAGATATGCGAAAGCCGAGAATGATGTAAACGAAAATAAAGATGGAGATTTAAATGAAAATTTAAATCGAGATATCAGAAACGAAATGGAAGATTAAGATCTAGTAGTCAAATAATAAAGGCGAACCTGTGATTGTCCTCTCAAAGGAAGAGAACGCATGCAAAATAAAAATGACCCAACGATGACGCTAGTCCAAATGATTTGCTTGATCGAATTCGTTATTTAGATTTGAAAAAGCAACTGGACTTCCAATAGAAGATACCAGAAAAGCATACAGACACCAAGACGAAGAAAAAATCTGAGAGCAAATCAGGAAGCTGAGGTTCTCAGACTTAAGAGTTCTGAGCTGAAACTACCTGCATGAAATAATAAAGTATAAAATAAATACGCACAAAATGAAATGCACACTCATTGGTTCTGCAAGCGAGGACATAAAATAATCTGTTAATAACGTGATTTGTGTCTTCCTCACCTTGACACTGATAGCCCTGCTTGCCCAAGCCCCTGAAATACAACAGACAAAACACGTCACATCATCTCGGTCAAAAACCCTGGTAAAAACACAATTGGTATCCCTTTTCCGCCATTAAACCATATTTAGATCTATGGTGAACTCTTAAGAAAGAGAAAAAGGTGTAGAGGGAGAAAAAGATCAGTTATGTTGAATCTAAGTTATCGAAAGAAAATTTCTTCTAGATGTCCCACTTTATTTTTCTACGAAGTATCATACAAGAAATTCTTTAGTAGGGAGTGGATTTCATTTAATTATGGTACAGTTGCTTATTAATAAATTCATCAATTTCATCTACGACTTATGAGACTTATTTCTCTATAGAGCAGGGATTAGTCTAGGATAAATAATAGCTACAAAAACTGGTAAGAATTTAAAAGTAGAAATGCATTAAAGTCGACTTATAATCGTGCATTCTGTAACCTTCTATTAAAAAATTTCCAATTTCTCAAACAGATATATAAATAATTTTTTTACCCCAAAATTACAGTTTGGTACCGGTAGATTTCGTTTAGAATATTCCCTGCTCTTGAAAAATCTATTCTATTGCTCTTTTAGGTTCTAATTTCAAGCTTCACAATCCCTATTGCAGAAAAAGTAGAGGAAATAGGGAATAAAATTTAGAATTGCCTAATTATTTTTTTAGTTAATTACAAAATTTTATATCTTTTCCTGTTTTCAGTTCGATTCTTTAAACTGTGGTTTAGGATGTCAAAAGTTTTACTTTAAAATTATAATCACTTTTAATTACAACTTTTGAATTAAAAAAATGATATACACCGTGTGACTTTTCCTGCGACAGTAAAATGTCTCCAAAGAAATATAGTTTATCATTTTTCTTCTTTCTTAAAGGAAAGTTAGCTATCCTCTGAATAAAATATCTCAGGTATTCTTAAATGTACAATATTATTTCACTCATTTACTCTTAACACTCAATATATATTCCCTAAATTAAATTAATTGTAATGAATTTGGTACAAACCAGTTTAGATTTATTTCAGAAAATCAAAATATGTATAAAAATCTCCTGGAATAAACATCATATAAACTAGTTTGTTTCTCTCTTGCCTGTTTCGCAATATCTGACTCATGATTAAGAGACGTAAAAACCCACTTTCCAATCCTTAGGTATCTTGGAGAATTTTAACGATTGAGATTCGTTGGACTGATTTGCGAACGAAGGCAAAGCATGCACGTCCCAAGAAAATTATTAAAACGGCAGTTAATACTGCTTTAGAGTATGTGAATGGAAACAAAATGACTCATACGTGCAACCTGAGAGACTAAAACCCAAATCCCATGGATTCGGTATATATATACAAACGGAATATCAAGATCAAGTATAATCTTAAAATCTTTAAATACTGAGTTAGATTCCAGGGAAAAGAACACGTGCTTTATATACCGAATCCAGCATGCAATGTCAATGTACTTTCTTATTTTAATAAAGTTTTATTTGCAGACCTGCGAGTGAACCTTGCATTCTGAAATCTACGGAAATTTGCACCAACCCCAAGGAATAGCGTGGAAAAAGATACCTGAGCAGATAGCATAAGTTACATACCATATAAATTCGCGGCAGTGAGAGCAGAATGTAGGTTGCCTCAAGAAAGTGGCCATAAACTTGTGACCATTGACTTGATGAACCCTTCTTCGCATCGCCCCTCGGCGACGATTAAAACCTTGACGTTCTTTGAATTCGCGTCGGGGTTCTTTTCCACTGACAGTGCCACGGACATCTCCACCTCCGATGCCGTCTCCGTCGCCTGCACCACATCCTGGCTGTTGACCTGAAAAAATTCAAAAAACGTTATTTTTTTTTTTTGCTAAAACACGCGACGATTGTTTAATAATCAATACGTAAGAGCTTTCAATTTTGAAAGTAAACTTTGAATATTTAAAATTATAAATAAAACTAAACTTGGAACAAACAAGTTGTGAAAAATCAGAGAAAACAAACATGCAATTGATAAAAGCTGTTTTCTTTTTTTTTTTAAATTAAAAGCCTAAATAAATTAAACTTTCGTCAATTAAAATATTTAGAGTGGTCACGCAACCATCGTTAAAACAATCAAATTATACGAACCTTGATTATTCCGTTGTAAACCTATCTTAATCCTCAACTTCCCTTGAGGTTCAAGGTCAACCTGCAACAATATTTACAAAAATATTTAGAATTGCAGAGTACAATTTTTTCTGTGATATCAGAATTAAAAATATTACTCGCAAATTTTTTACTTCAAAGAAATCTTAGAAAATTAAAAAAAATCAATATCCTATAGATTTTTTCTATCCTAGATATATAAATATCTATTTCCCTCCTTACCAAATGTATTGGATGGGTCACAGTAATTTTACCGACAGTTTCATGTTGTATTCTGATCAATCTGCGAAAGCATATCGCTAAGGCATAATTTCTGTGCGTATGAAACATATTTTATGCGCAGAAATAAATAGTTATCAAACGCGGAAATCATATAATTAAAAAAAAAGTCGCCGTTACGACAACTATTTCACTAATTAAAACAATTTTTATATGTTCTCGATTTATGTCCTGATTCAAGAATAATAATTTTACAAATTGGTTCACAGAGACTTTGATAATCACTGATTACTATCTCGTGAGTGCCTTTCAACTTAGAAACGTTTATTGACATAATCTTATCTCTTCTTAGCGTGTTTTCAAGTACCGCTTGGGGTTTAACCATCTTGAAATTATTTTATGTAAGACTGCAGAGTTGTGAATCAGGTTTGAATTTTTTGGGAAAAAGTGTTGGGAAATATTTCGAAAAAAGAACAACAATGTTGTGATAATCAATTGTTTGGAATTTGTAAGTATGTATACATAAAAGAAACTATGAAATTTTAGACAAAAAGTGGAATAGGTGTGTGAAATGAACGGTGTTTTATATAAAGAACGTGGCAGAAGATTATTTTAGGTTTTTCCAAGTAGGTATGAAAATGAGGTTCTAAGATCTATTTTTTCTAAAATTCAAACAAGCAGAAATACAATTTATTTATTTATTGCTACTTTCTATAGAAGGCTAATTTTTGTAAAATAGTTTTTTTATGTAAACAATGAAACGATCTTTTTCGGTATTTTCTAAGTTGACGCCAAGTTAGTCAATTTTGTGTAAAATTCTAAAAGAGCAATGCATAAATGTCAAAAGCTACAATTATAAATTGTAAGAGTTATAAATTGTAAGAGTGGGTAAATGTTTTCTGACAAAAGATCTACAGTCTCGTAAATCAAGTTTCGGAATTGCGTAGACTTTTCAAAAATATACATTTTAAAGACATGAAGATTGATCTGAGTATAAGGAAAAAAGTATCGGTTGTTGAATTATCCTTAATTGACAAGAAAGAATTATTTTAATATAAATTAAGACAAAGATTTTGGTCAACAATTCATATAACTTTGCAAACTTTTATACAAGCAATGATACATTATTATCTAATAATTCCTGTGTCTTATGCAACTAGCATTTGAAAGCATTATTTTACACTTGTGGTCTTTATAGTCATCAAGAGATAAAATATTAATAGACGTATAGTAAAGTGCTAAAAAAGGCTTGAATTTAAAATTGTAATTTTCAATAGCAGAATTTGAATTGCAATTGTTGCTTATTATTGGCTTTAGAAATATAGCAAGTGTAATGAGTGAATAAAAATTAGTAGAAAATGAAACTACAACTATAGGAAAATAATCATCTCAACCAAAATTATGACGCTGAAGTAATCTTACACGTGAGTAGAATCTAATTTTAGTACAAAGTCACTTATATCAGTACAGGGATGGACTAAGAAAAATGACGAGTGTTTGGTTTGAATAATGAGAATATTAGAGGACGTTTTAAAAAAATTTCAATGGTTTGCTTACTTATTTTTTGCGAAACAACATAAATTTTGTACAAAAATATTAGACGTTTATTAAATTTATATGAAATGAAAACTGCAGTCTTCTGAATCTTAATTAGAAAATTTGTAACGCAGTATATTACTTGAAAGACTTTAAAAATAGTTCCACCAAAGCTTTCAGACTTAACATTTTATACCAATACTGGAAGTTTTTAAAGCTCAAAGAAATAAGTAAAAAGGCCTTTGAAAAAATAAAATAGTAAATTAATTTCCTGAGATTTCGAGATACATATATCAAAGTTCCTTAAGAATTCCAAGATTGACAGAAAAACAAGACACCCTGAAAGGTAAAATCTAAAATCATTAAAAATCGAATTAATCAAAACCTATATTTAATATTCTTTTATTAATGAGTCATCTCTATCCTGCATCTATTTCCTAGTGCCAGCAGATGATAAAATCCACTTATGATACACAATTTCCTGTTACAGAAATGCTCTTTAAAAAGGCAATAAAAAATCAACAATAAAAAATAGGTAAATCTTTTAATCGTACCCAAAAATCAGCAGTCTCATCATCCCTCTGAAGGAGTTCTTCAAAAGGGATGCAACAATTCGCCACGAAATCATCTGGAGGCAGGGCAGCATTGTGGAAGACGGTAAGATTTAGCATTATAGCATCCTGCACATCATGGGTAAAGCTCTCATTCCACACAGGGTCGAAAGTCTTTGGCTTGGTAGATGAGCGGTCCAAAGGATTCTCATCAACATCCATCGATACATACGGATCCAGGATTGGCGACTCGTCCTGCCAGAATTTTCGCTGCTTGTCGGTTGCTCTGAGCCCTGAGGCCTCGCATATTTCCACTTTTATCGTCCCCGTGAACATCGTGGACTGTATTTACAGAAATGAAGAGATGAAGACAAAATGAGAGAGAATCGTCACGGGGCTGTCATCCGGCTGTCAACAATAATAATTTAGGCATTAGGTATTTGTAGGTGATAATAACTCAGGAATTAATTTTTTCCTTTTGCTATTCCTATTTTTTTTTCCTTTATTTAGACTCAATCTTAATTTTCAAATTTATGCAACAGTATTCTCGAAGCCTTAAAAAAATTATTAAATCTTTCACCTTTCAAACTGTGTAAGAATAAATTAAAATTTTTATATATTTACATTTGAAACCAAACAATTTTTAAAATAATTAATTGGACATTTTTCAATTTTAAATTATTCAATTTCGAAGATCTCAAATTGATCAATTAGTATTTTTTTAAATTGACCAATTTACATTAATTTTAATATTAAATTTAAAATTATGAAAGTGTTCACGATTTAAATTTTAGATAAAATTGTATAAACTTAAAGGATTCATGCAATACAAAATCGTTCAATGGAATTATTAAATTAAAATTGTTTAACTACTGTCGCTTCTAATTTCAAGGAGTACAATTTGAGATCAATTAAATTTAAATGCTTTAAAGTTAAAATTGTACAAGTTTGAATGATTCAATCTTAGGACAATCAATTATTAATGTTTTCAATAGTATCAATTCAATATTCAATAGTCTCAATATTTAAAAAGAAAACATAAAATTATCTGCAGTGACAACAAAAATAATAAAGCAAAAAGAAAGGAAAAAATAAATAAGAAAAAGAGTAAACAAAATTCTACAAAAAAAAAAGTAGAAAAAGTGGTTAAACGAAACTTTAAATAAAATTCCCAGTAATTTTTTATGTCCAATAATATTTCTAGACATTTTTCTAATTACTTAGTGGACATCCTAGTTTAAGGAACAAAAATATAATTACTGAGTTATTTCCATCTAGATTCTTATTCCTTACCTGATGACTGGACTGTAAGGCTAACGTCGTCCTGGTTCGAACTTGGAAACTTTTGTCGTACTTGGTCAAAAACGAAGGTTGATTTTGAAACAAAAGTCGATTTTGAGGATCGTGGTTTCCTGTAGCATCGAATCCGTCAGTCTTCTCGAGATCCGAGGTTCCTGGTGACTTTGGCGAGCGTTGTCTCGGTTGGCTCCCTCGCCGCCACCGTCGAGAAGGTAGTTATAAACACCTCGACCCGCACCACGCGTTTACACATAACAGAAGCGGAAACGAGAGCTAGAGTAGGACAGGAGGCTCGTCCAAGGCGAAATTGAAAAGGAACAGGGCGGGCGAATGGGGAATGAAGCTGTTGGGTGTCTAGGTCTTAGCGAGCTGGAAACCCCTTTTATAGATGTCCTGACAGCCATAGGTGGGCTTCACGAAGCACACACGAAATCTCCTCGGGCACGGTCTGATGTCGCTTTTCACTAGGTCTATGCGACGACTCCCTGGTTCCTGGTTGTCGTTCTTGTCCGTTCGTGCCCCTCTGATTCTCAACCGAATCGCTCGATTGGTTGCTCTGGCCGTCACGACAGAGAAGCTATCAAGCTATTCCGCGCATACGTAGAAGGTAAAACGAGCATGTCGAGGCTAGGCTTCGGCACCAGTTCGGAGAATCTCGAGCATCTTCGTAGGCAACCTACGGGCCGGTGAGCAAGGCGGCGACGAAAACGTGCTGCTAGAAAAGCGCCGAAGGAATTCCGCGAATTGGAAAAGCGCCTAGGGACCCTTATTAGAGTTTATGAGCTTTTCAAATGTTGCCAACCTTTGAAAAGTTCAGAGAGTTAGAATTGGATGTAGCTTTCTTCATGAAAAAAAATTTTGTAGAGATTCTAGGTACCATCTAGTTTGCATTCTAGTGCTCCTGCATCACCAAAATAATAAAGGACGATTGCATTGTTGTTTTGGGTTAGCAGCTGTACTTTTTTGTAGAGCAACTGCTCTCCCCAGCTCTCTCACTGCCGGAAGGAGTGATGTGGCTGTGTTTCTTCAACGAAGTCAACTATACCAAGTAGAAAGTACCAAAAAGGGGCAACTGCTCCCCTATAAGCTCCGTTTAACCGTTAACGCAACATCTCTAAAATTTTTTGTGTGTTCCAATGATGATATGTGATAATGTAACAAATTTTGCAAAAAATGCATCTATTAGAGAGTATAGCCGGTTCTAAGAATAGTCGCTTATTTTCCTTAATTTTTTGATCCCCTCCATCTATATTTCTTAAATTGGAATCTTTGCTACGGTTAAACTAGCAATATATCTCTTTGGATGAATCTCTTTAACTGAATAAACCAGTTTGTCTTTTAATTAATTCATCCCAGACTGTCACAGTATAATGCTTGATATGATGCTGTTGTATACTCCTAGTCGATGCAGTTGATGTGAGCGCAGATTTTGTTCGGTCTCTCATGTTAGTTTCTCTGATTTTCTTGATCATCTCACCTGGAATAATAGATAGGGATAATATGTAGAATATAATAGAATAATAGTGATAGAATAATAGATAAGAATATCTATAAATTAGCTTTAAAATTATACATATTATATTTTTTATTACTTCCAGAAGAATTTAAATTTGGTGCTCATCTGAATACGATTCATGAAAATTAGAGTTCGAAAATTCTCGGTAATTTAAACTTGGGTAAAGTAACAAAGAACGTTACCGTAACTTACGTAATTTAAGAGAATTAACGAGAATTTATGAGAATTAACATTTTTTAACATTATCTAGGTAAAAAATCGCACCTCGTCCTCTAACTCACATGGTAGAAAGAGAGATCCGTTCGAATTTATGCATCGGAGTCCCACCCCAGAAGCGCAAAAGATCCCGCAAAGACGCGACGCATGCGAGTTTATTTTTGTGATTTGTTTATAATATAAATATATAATATCTCTGCCATAATTGAGTGTGACGATAAAAGAAGAAGACGAGAGTAAATCGATAACGTTGTACCGTCGTAGCACGTTAATGATCATCGTAGGAAATTTTTTACTGAAACGAATAAACATTATCAATATATAGATATACTTATTAGGTTTCAAAATACATGTTTTTTCACTTTATTCTGTACATGATACGTTGGTAATATTGGTCACATCATTCATTGTGGTAAAATTACGATAATATTTTTTACATTGTACTTACTACAGAAATATTTTTTATTTTTCATTTAGAGGGGGAACAATCCCCCTTGATACCCCCCCCTGGCTACGGTCATGGATTATCGACGGCCCTGAGACCAGGGATGGCATGTGACGCGTCACTCGAGGTTTTTGACGTATTATACGTAAAAAAAACATGTAAAAAAATGTAATAAATGTAAATAAAAATGGCGGACATTAGAAAAAAACTGAAAGAACAAACATAACCTCAATTTTTGAATATTGCGCGCTAATATCAACCAATCAGATGCTATGGCGCCATCTTGAAAACGTATATTACGTTTGTAAAAAACTGAGGACGTAATATACGTGCGCGAATTACGTGAAAAACCTCATGTAATTTACCTGAGGTATATTACGTGGACAACCCTGCCTGAGACTGCTTACTGACTTTCTGTTGGAGAAATTCTGCCGTTGGCTGAAATTTGAATCGCGCGCCAAATTTTGACCAATGGCAGTATTCCTTTAGCCGATTGCCAATATGTGCTGCCATTTGTCAAAATCTGGCGTGCGATTCAAATTTCAGCCAACGGCAGAATTTCTCCAACGGAAAGTCAGTGAGCAGTCTCAGGGCCGTCGATAATCCATGATCGTAGCTAGGGGAAGGCACCAAGGGGAGGATTATTTCCCCCCTAGAAATGAAAAATAAAAAATGATAAAAAATGATAAAAATTAAAAAAAATAAATTCTCATAAATTCTCGAAAATTGTAAGGTAATTTATTATAATGTTACCTTCTCGGTAACGTTACCGAGAACGGGAATATTACCTCGGTAATATTACTCACTAATGAAAATTGATGAAAACGCGTCACTAACTCTATCGGTAATGAAGCTTTAATAAAACTCTATATGATCTAAATTCTAAAGGAATAAAAATAAATATGGCGAAACTTACAAGAACGGTTTGGGGAATTTCTTCGAATTTTGCTTCCAATCAATACTTTTCAAGATTATTAACGTGAGTAGACAAGCACACATAAATCCTTTATCTTTTGTGATGTTTATTTTCTATTTTTATAGCTTGACAATACCTATAAAATGAAATAATCAAAATTATTTAAGAATCGTTAAGCGGCTAGAGGCCATATGCGAATGACAGATAAATGTTACTAACACAATAAAAATGATCAATAATTTTCGCATTCTTAAATACATTTTAATTTGCAAAAACTAATACATAAATGACATGTACATTGTCTATATAACCTCAAATTTTTATGTCTTCTACGATCATTTTTCATATACATACCTATTTTATGTGGAAATAATCATCTTATTGATCTGCACCTGTAATCAATAAGTAAACAAGATTACTAATTTTTATAAAATATATTCAATTTTTAGTTAATATTAGATGCAAACCATTTGGTTTACTTGCATTTTAAGGTTATATTTTATACATATATAGATGTCATTTTTCTTCAATTACATATTTTATTTAATTTAAAATTTAACATATTACAAAATTAAAATGAATAATTTCAACCTGGATTCAAAATAATTCAAAAGAATTCAAGATGATTTTAAAAGAATTCATAAAAATCCAAAGCGAATTTTCAATACATATACATATAGTTAAAAATCAATTGCACTACAAACTTTTACGCCAAATTTCCCGAATCTTTTAAAGAATTCCTAGTTTTTCCATTTTTCCAGATCATTAGACACCATGAAATAAAAATAATTTATATTTAACGATTTATTTTCAGGCCTCCATGGACGAATATAACCCTTTCACTGAATCGCAGCATATCAGCCAAAATTGCAGAAAACACATCTGAAGATGCTCTGATTATCAGCGATAGTTGCGTTAAACGTTTAAAAGAAATATCTGAAAACGGAGGATGTCTAAGGGTAACAGTCGAGGGTGGAGGCTGTTCTGGATTTCAGTACAAATTCGATCTGGATTCCAACATTAATGATGACGACAAGTAACTAGAAAGATATTTTAGATTCTATAATTTATCATTTTCTACATATTCTTAAAATTGTACTAAACTGCACTAATTATTCTTTAGGGTTTTTCAAAAAGATGGAGCAAAGGTCGTCATAGACGAAACTTCTCTAGAATACGTGAAAGGGTCGACGATAGAATATCACAAAGAATTAATTCGTTCTGCCTTCAGAATAACGAATAACCCATTAGCGGAACAAGGATGCAGCTGCGGAGCTAGTTTTGCAATCAAGGTAGACTGATTTACGAAATTAGCCTCCTACCTCTTAAAATGACGATTGAAAGGTATTTTTAAATATATGCTGTTAGATAGACGAAAATTAGGAAGAATAAATTGAAAATAATTGTTAATTACATAGATATGTGTAACAATACAATTATTTTTAATTCACTTTTCACAAAATTGTATTATTTTTCATTGAAACAAGCAATGGTTTCACGCGTTATTTGAAAAAATGATTGATGTTGCTTATTCATTGCAATAACGAGTAAGTATGTATGTATTTTCTGATACGAAAAAGAAAAACACTTCACTAATGCACAAAGTCATTAATTTTAAAACATTTTGTAAACACTTTCATAACTAGTTTTCTACAAGTTTGAAGAAATTTAGTTTCTTTCATACTCAAATATTTTACATTGTTAAAGTAAGATAAGTTCTTTTAAATTTATATCTTTCTTTAAGAATGCCATTTTTCTAATATAACTTTAAATACTATTTAAACTCAATTTTAAAGACTCTTGTAAGAAAACTGTATACGAAAGGGTTAACGTTTAAAGATTTATTTATAATTTATAAATAAAAACATCGAATTTCAAAAACCGCAACTATAGTTGTAAAGATGGATAAAGTCGAATTTTTTGCTAGTCACTGTTCAGTGTTTTTAATATGTACATAAAACTTAGTTCATTAGCGAAAACTCCTATATCACGGAATGTGTCAGATGGTCGACCGAATCGACACTTGAGTTCATATTCACTTTCCTCTTTTGCTGTTCTGAAATAATAAAAATTGAAATACATTAGTAATTCCGAATGAAAGGTTGTTTTATTTTCTCTTTTCCTGTTCTTACTTTGTTCGAAAGCTCAAATTTCAGGTGCTGAATCTCTTCGGTTTGGCAAATTAATTTCTCGTTCATGTTAGCAAGATGTTCACTCATTGTGCTAAGCTGAGCCTTGTAATTTCCTTCCTGAACTTCCTTATCCTCTTGTAATCTATTCAAACTAGAAAGAGCTTCCTTCAATTCTGCTTCGCATTTTTCCCGCTTTGTTTCACTCGTATCTAAGTGAATGTTCATCACTTCGTTCTACAAAATATTATGTTTTTAGATTTCTGAGAAGAAAATTTAAAATCGGTTAGGATGTAACTAAAAAAACATTAAAAAACTACAACTTACATTGGCAGCTATAGCTAAGTTTTTGACATGACAGAGATGCTTTTCAATGATCAGTTTGTCAATTTCTCGTAAAAAGTAGTCTCTAATTTTCGCTTCACGAGCCTCGACTTCCTCACCAATTGAAAAGGGTGCCGTTAGTCTCCCAATCTGTGCAATATTTACAAATAAAAAGAGAAAACAAAAAACAAAGAAAAAATATAATGAAATATAATGAAAAAAAATATATATATAAAACAAAATAAGGTTAACCTACCATATTGTTAATCTCAACAGGTTCAAAGGAAGAATCTTCAGCCATGTGTGTCCCTATGCTTTCTTTCTGCGTAATTTCATCATATTTGAGTTTTAGAATGTTATACTGGGCCTTCCAATGACTTAACTCCTTCTCAAGTTCAATGGGCTTGGTAAAATCGAATTCTTCGCTACTTTCTTCATGGGCAATAGTCCAAGGTTTTCTAGGTCCCATTTCCAAAGTTGATTTTGAAGATCTTCGAGAAGCCGATGGAGAAGAATAAGGAGAGTGATCATTCTGCCGATGATTCGTAATTCCTACTCTCAAATCGTAATCACATCCGTCTCTTTTTCCTTCACCACTTGACCAAGAGACAGTTTCTTCCTGTTTCTGTTTCTCGCTTAATTTTCTTTGCAATTCATCCTTCTCTCTTTCAAATTTGTCTATAACTTCTCGATAGTGGATTTCTAATCCTAACTTAGACTTTTCACATAGACTTAATTTATTTTCAAAAAACTTTATTTCTTCTCTTAAAACTTGGATTTCGTTATCCTTATCCGCTATCTGGGAGAGTAATTGAGCATTTTCGATTATCTTCTTTTGGAATTCCTCATCCAAGATATGATTTGGAGGATGAGGGGGTTGAGTCTTGATCTCGGAGGATTTACTTCTATTCTTCTTCGGCTTGCTCTGAGTTTTATCTAGTTCTTCTTGCAATACAGTAATACGTTTCGTGAGTTGCTGGTTTCGAAAGGAAAGACTGTCGAGTTCCTGTTCCGCTCGACGCAATAATACTTCCTTTTCTTTCAATTGTTCCCGAATGTCCGTATTTCGTGTTTGTTCCTCAATTACTGCTGTTTTCAAAATTTTGGCTTGCGCACGAATCTGAAATAAAATTTTTAAATGTAACTTTTAAATTGAAGCTGAAGAAGTAAAAGATTTCAACTTACAGAAATTCAAAATAAAATAATCTACATAAAAAATTCTAGAGTTTGTGCTTTACTAGAAGAGAAAAAAAAATTAAAATCTAATAGAGTGTCATGCATCTAAAGTTGCTGCAGTGTGAAATATTAATATCATGCACAACAGATAATTAAAGGCTAGGTAAAAACGTCACATGACAAATATAAAAAAAAATCAACTAGACTAGAATTTAGAATTACGCTTTTACGAATTACGAAAATTCTATTTCTAGAGCAGAAAAACAAAAGAATCTCACGAACTGTTTACAAACAAAGAGTTTATTTACGAATTCATAGAAAAACCTTCTGAGAAAGAAAGATTAATAATAATAAAAACTTTGTAATTCACCTTCGAGTATTCTGTAGCAATCTTTTGATACTTGGTTTCCAGTTCTCCATTGACAGGTTCCATAACTTACTAGATAATAACTATTCTCGTCTGAATATATTAGCGATAATGGGACATTGTTAAAAGAATTGCACAGCAGTTCCTGTTGAGGGTCAGACAACCCTTCAACTAGTATTAGCAGTATTTGCGGTATTTACGTCAAAACTAGGAAATCCTGAACACCAGTAGGTGAGAGTTTGACGATTTGAAGGAGATTTCAAAACTACCATCACGAATCACAAGAAACAAACTTTTTCAAAACGAAGAAAGGCACGTACATTATGTTCGTGCTAAAACGCCCCCAAGGATGTATTTTTTCTTCTGTCGTATTCGAGTTTAGAACCATCTGTGCCTGGAGCAGTGCCGATCACTCTGTTGAATGTAGTTGAATATGATTGTGTGAGAATAATTGCGAATCTCAATTCTCAAATATCAAGGCTGCAATCTCGTGAGTAGTGACCAGGTTGTTCAATTATATGGGATTCTTCTTTGCCTTTGTATAAAAAGTCAAGTAGCTGCAGAGTTGGAGGTTGATTATATGGTTTTTGGATTTACCACTGGTTAGTTTAGTAGATGTATCAATTCTTCACTAGTTTACCGAGTTTAGCTCTGGGCTCTGGTTAATGTCTCTTGAGTGGAACTGCTTCACTGCTGGATTCCTTATCCTCGGTTTAGGTTCTCTCAGGAAAGGTGCAGGAAGTTGATCCTAGATGTCACCACGTGTACAGTTTTCCATGTTATTTGAAGAGAATGATTTGAATTCTTCAAATAATTTGAAAATTTCGAAACGTAAGTATGTACCATAAGTCTAGAAATTGAAAATAAAGGTATTAAATTCAAATCGTTTCAAAATGAATCAATTTAAGGACGTTGGACCGAAGTATTAAACTCAAAATTCCATTCTCCATTTTACTCAGCGAAAATTATAGATAAATATTTTTTCGCTCTTTAGCACTAATCTTTTTTCAAATATAAGACTGCATACATAGCGAAAAAATATTTAATTTCGATAATTTTTTCATAAAATGAAAAATTCAAAATCTAACTTCAAAATTGAATATTTTCATTTTATTTAAAAAATATTTGAATTAGATATTTTCTCGCTCTGTACGCATAATTCGAGTTAAAATTCGATTAATTCTACAGAGGGAAATAATTCCAAATTTAATATTTATTAAGTAAAATGAAAAAATCGAATTTTTAGATTAGAATTTGGCTCCAACACCCTTAAAATATGCAAGAATATAATTTCAGAATTATGTATACATACTTTAGAATTTATTTGTAGTCACATTTAAAAAATCACCATTTTTCCAACTTTTTTACCGCTTTCAACTTAAATTTATGCAGTATATTCACGTTGTATTTTATACCTTGAACACTTTTAGGTCTCTTAGTATATAATTCACACTACGGAATTCAGTAAAATAAAAAACAATATTGAAATAAAATCCTCAGTCTTTATCTTTTCTCCTTTCTCTTTTCTAGTTATAAGTAATAGCAGTACTTCGAACTGACTTCCATTCACTCTGAACCAAGAAGAAGAATTTCAGAAAATCTACCCCTGCCTGCACTAATGCAAGATAAAGGGACTGGGTGCCAGCAGTTTGCAGACGGAGCTTTCCCTTTGGCTTAACCTACCCTTATTGGAATAGTTTCTTCACCACGTATCACTAGTTGACACCCGCATCAACATGTCGCTCGTGTTGCCTTCCCTTAGAGTCCCAGACCGCGTATTTCTGTTAAATTCGGCTTATACATCTTGCGCTTCCCGAATACGAAACAAGGGTGAGTCAGATAAAACAAAAAAGGGAATGTCAGATTTCAATCTCTTACATTTTCTCCGATCAGGATTTTATTTTTAAATAAAACAAAAATTATATAAAATCATCTTAGTCGATAAAATGAATATTTTGGTTTCAAAATTGATTTTGGATTGATTGGATTTGAATTTTAACTAAATTGAATTTTATATAAGTAAAGGGTTTTCGAAAATATATAACTTATAGCATGTCAACGGGTATAAATGTATGATGAGTGGACAGATTTTGTATCAGAATTACAAGTCATTTTCTAGAGAACAACAACGGTGAAAATTAAAGGAATGGAGAAAACGTGAAAAGCAGTTGTATGGCTATTGCAAATATACGAAGAAAATCAGTGTGAGAAGGATTTATTACCATCGAAGCGCAAACCCACTACGGTAATTTGTTATTGTGGGTAGACTCTGCAGTATATAATATTCGCAAACACGACTGAAATACCGCACTATCAAAATGTTTGAAAAACGTGACAGTGGCGCGAAATCGATTTATGAGAAGCCAAAGAAAGGAAGGCTGAACGCTATCGGAATTTCCATTTAACGCTCTAGCGACGAGTATGCAACGAGCAAATAGATTCTATGTTCACTTGTCTCCTCTCAGCTAGTTCTTACTATGCGTTTATGTGCGAATTGTTTGCAATTCCATTTTATGACCACTTTCGACCTTCCTTTTAATTATCCTAAAAAAATATTCAACTTTTGATCCTCTAAAGTTTAAAATGGAAAATTAGTTTAAATTTGCGTACCATAAATATATAATTTTAAAAATCTGAACCTTTTGAATCAAAAGATTCAGATTTCTTTTCATTTCCAAAGTTTAAAATTAAACAATTTGCATGTAAATAAAATTAAAATTCTCGAAATTCAATAACTAGGTATTCAATACCACTCTATATGCAGTCCCTTCAAAATACAAAAACGAAAAAGAATGAATCTGAAAAATGATAGCACATGTTCGTGTTATTAAGTAATGAACGTAGTCGGGGTTTGCATACTAATGTGAAAATGTTGTTTCAAGCTAATTTCCTTTTTCATTCACTTTGGAGCGGAAAAGGCTATTTTTACAAACAGTGGATTACTCTGCCAATAAACTGTAGTAGTTCGAACGCATATTTTGTGATATGAGTACTACTGCCCTCCGGTTGAAAAATATTAGTTTTACAGGGAAGCATGTTATGATATCGTTTTACCTCTGAACTGAACCTCACGTGGAAGCGATTACAGGAAATTTCATTTAGTTTGATGTCATTTGATACCGGAAAATAAGTATTTCCGGGTCTATCGATTTGTAGCCTTGGAGAAAATTGTTATTTAATTCTCGGCCCAACAAAATTTTGGTCCTCAATAAATCGATTTCAGATAAATCTGGAATTCGTTTGCTACGTGGGATATCAATTGATTGATGTTTTTAATTAAAAAAAAAAAAACTCACCCAAGTTGTTTAGAATATTTTCAAAACTTGTTAAAAACGCCTAACAATCCTTCACCTTTCGAAGCGAACGCAAGTCGTTTTCAATCCTGAAAAATAAAACCTCTATCAGATTTTGAAATATAAATTCTCATTCCATCATGTTTGGCTGCTATGCATTTCTAGTGTTTCAAAGTTTACATAGTAATAATTGGAAAAACTTCCAAAGTGTAAAAATAATAACTTTTTGAGCAAATAATAGCTAAATCTAAATATAAATCTACAATCCAAATAAACCATTTTTCATTTTATGAAGAGAACAAAGTGTATCAAGTAAAATCGTTTGAAAGTATAGCCTTCATTTATTTTCAACAAGATGTTCGCGGGCCATAAATCTTGAAGGAAAATTGATTTCAGGACGTGTACAATGCTCCCACCAGATTCAAACAATCTACCACCTGATGGTCGGATCTCCGTTGCGTCCGACGAAATTTACGTCAGAATCGATAGCCGCTACTCTTTCTCCATTCTCTCTTTCAATCTCTCAGTGAATTTTTCCCTTTGTATCATTCTCCAACGCTAAATCGTACCGTTCGTTAAATCGCTCGTTTTCATTTAACTTGAGCAACCAGTGCAGTGTAGATACCCGCCTACCTACTTAATACCGCCTGCGTCCAGAATGGAAATTTCACTAAGAAAGAAGTCCAACGAGCGTGACTAAGGAGAGATTGGTCTTTCGAGAAAAGGAGAGATAATAAGATTGACGAAAAGAGGAAAAGAAGTAGGACTAGAGTCGCTGAAACAATCCCTGGTTCTGTAAGTTTGCGGATGGAAAAGAGTATTCAGGAGGAAAAGGCGCCTCTATTCATGGACAAATTCGTCGCATCGCTCTTCTCATTCGTGAGGAGAAGAAGCAATAAACACAGAAAAGAGTAAAAGAACACGGAAACCAGAATCACGTTTGGAACAAGCATCTTGTTTCGATTCTGATCGCTTCTCACTATCGATTACTTTTTAACGATACACTCGGGATGAGAGTTTCATTCGTTTAGTACCTCTTGTCAAATGAAAGTTAAGGGTTCTGTAATCTGACGACCTGTGCTGAATTTTTATAATATCTGTTCTGAAGTTGATCTTAAGATATTTCTAAATATGTACCTACAAAAAAGACTCGCTATAGTAGTCTATATAAACTTCAGTTCATTTTGATACCAACAAGCAGGATAAAAGATCATAATTACTTTCCACTTATAAATTCATTTCGCAAGAAGTTCGGAACTAATAATCAAGAGGATTCAAGATCATTTCATTATAACTTATCGAGCATCGAACGCGAGTATCAGAATTTTATATCATCCTGAAATAAAACTCGAGCAGACACTTTTGATTCTGCGATTTATTTCATTCGGAAATTTCCAGTGTCGAGTTTGCAAGTCCGGGTTGAAACATAAATTGTGGTAGAAATATAATGCTTCTTTTTTCGTTCAATTTTTTTTTCACTGAAAACTAGAATAATTGTCGTTTGTTGATGTATCGATATTTACACGATGCGTTGAGTTTTCCTTAAGTTCGATATGAATGAAAATGTGCTTCCTTTTAAAACTGATTTGCCAACTTGAAACATACAGCAACACAAATAAAACCTTAAAGTCACACTTTTTAGAATAGACTATTTTTTATATTTCGAACCTTTCAGACGAAGTTAATTGTTTGGATAAAGCCGAAGAATAAGTCAAGCAAAATATTTGACAACCGATTTCGAAAAAGGAAAAAAAATGATTGGTTGAGGGAAAATGAATGTTTTGAATATAATAACGATGATCCATCTCAATAAAGAAGCTGTCAAAGGGCACACCTTGTGGTCGTGCCTACAAATCCTAATTTTGGTAGATAGAGTACTTGCATCCAAGGGGAGCCAATGCGACGCATTAATTTGGCGATGCTCGCTCGCTCCGTGAAAGGCTTCAATCTTCTCGATCGCGTGTTAAACGGGTGATAAATCGCGCCACCGATATTCGTTTTCCGTGTACGAGCTTGCGATTTTTAAAGTGACTATATTTTCTAGCGTTCTGTTGAAAGCCCGATGTCAAGCCGAGTGATTGACTGGCATCGGCCTCGAGTTCGTTTCGTAGATATAACTTGCGAAACTTTTGTTTTTCCACTATGATTTTCTCGATTAAACCACTCGTACATCTTTCGACATTAATACCTTTATAACAACCTCTTCTGTCTCCTCAATATCAACCTACGGAAAATAAAGTCTTATTAGACCCACAATCAAATTTCATCTGAAGAAAAATGCACTTGGGTCAAGAATAAAACTTTATTAATTTGGGAGTCGAAGAAATTTCTAGGCCACATACCCTTATGAAAATAAATTAAGGAAAATCAATTACTGGCACGACTATACTAGTATTAAAGTAATAGGAATTAGATTTATGTCAAATTTGAAAGCATATAGTATTATGTAGAAGAAGAATTCAAATTAATTCAAGGAGTGGAAGATGATATTAGGCCATTTAAAAAATTCGAAAGAATATTTTAGTAAAACGCCCCCGCTTGGACAAAAATGTAGAATTTGATACAATATTTTGAAAATAGTTGCAAAAATAGCCGAAACTGAAACATAGGAGCTTCAATTAAGACAGAAAACAAACTTTATTATATGTACTTTTGATAATTAATTAAATGTTAAGCGAACAGTGAATAGATAGGGAAGAGATAAAGAGGGCCTGAGAAAGGGATGGAATGAATACAACTGAATTTAACTTACTTCTAGTATTTGGAAATAATCACTGCATATCAGCGTCATATACACATTATTTTCAGGAATTAACTTGTTGCTCGCTCGTAATATTGTTCATCTGGAAAATTTATTCAGGCTGTTACATATGTCAATTGCATACGGCATCGTCAATGTCCATTTCGTTGAAACGTTAGGTGTAATTCCTCTACCACAAGTCAACCCATCTAAAGTTTTCATTGAACACATTAACGTTTACTCGACTGCTATTCTCATTCTCTCGTTCATGGCTGAAGACTTCAAACTGCAAATGACCATGCTGGAATTACTCTCCTGAAAAATATTTGAAAATGGAGTTTAATTTCTAAACTTAAATTGCACACTATTTAAACACTTCATAAAACGTGAAATAATTGTACATGTATATATGATTGGAAATTCATTTTATATTACTTATATAGAAACGTGTGAGATTTTTAAAATAAATTTAAATAAATTTAAATAAATTGCCTAGGAAATGTAAAATGGGACATGTAAAATGTAGATTATAGGATCAAGTACGACCCTTACTATACGTAAATATATTGTGTTTGACGATACATAGCTGGCACGAGAAGTCGAAAGATAATATCTTTTATTTCGTCAGGAGTTTCGAGCTTGTACTGGAAAATGAAGGTTTTTGTATCGACTAAAACTGACGTGAAATATGAAGGTTGACTTCATTTTCGAAGAGAAGGCAGCAGAAAATAGAGAATGGATGTTTTCAATTTTGCAGTCGTCGACACTATTTTTCTCGTGTTATTCGAGATGTTTTTTTTTCTCCTCATAAGCACCCACATTTTTTTGATTCACATCATGTATCGAAAGTGTAGTATCCAGAATTATTCGATAAAAGCTTTATATTGAATTTTTCAAACTTTCAAATAGATTAAATATTTACGAGGCTGACGTAAATGGCTTAGTTTTAGCGTAAAATATTTATTATTGCAAGCATAAAGTTAGCGAAAGTAAATTTTCTTTTATGGTAATTACCAAATGTTGTTAACATGTTGAGCCCTTTTTATTTCGATTTGTACTGATTACAGTTGATTATAACTGCTTGCCTGTTAGGAAGTGTAAGTTTTGCCTCTAATGGCTTGTAAGGTCGCAGTTGTGGAATATATACGTATAATGAAGGGATGTTGCTTCTGACATCTGTACATGGTTGGTACAACCTGCAAAATACTATGATCGCTTAAGTGAATCCACCGTTCCTTCCTTTTTGCTTCAGTGCTTCTGTATATAACGAAAGTTCTGTCATGTTGCGGCCATGTACATAAGTCTTGTATAAATTCATGCAGGAGAACACTTTGAATTCAACTCAAGAGAATTTGTTTATTCTACGTGTCTTTACGAAAAAAAAACTAATTTAATAATGATAGATTTTACCACTCAAAGGCAGTGCCACATCAACTTTAAGGTTTATTAAGGGTGTTGGAGCCAAGTTTTAATCTAAAAATTCGATTTCTTCATTTTACTCAACAAATAACAAATTCGGAATATTTTCCGTCTGTAGAATTAATCAATTTTTAACTAGAATTATGCGTACAGAGCGAGAAAATATCTAATTCAAATATTATTTAAGTAAAATAAAAATATTTAATTTTGAATTCTTCGTTTTATGCAAAAAGTATCGAAAGAAAATATTTTTTCGCTCTGTATGCAGTCTTGTATTTGAAAAAAGATTAGCGCTACAGAGCGAAAAAATATTTATCTATAATTTTCGTTGAGTAAAATGGAGAATGGAATTTTCAGCTTAAAACTTGGGTCCATAAACAAGAGGTTGCGATTATGTCGAAAATAGAGCTAATGGTTGGCCTTGGATTCTTATTCGCTGTCTGTACTTTAGAAACTTATAAGAAATTTATTAGAAACTACTTTGCTAACTTATTTTAAGGAAATTTAAGCATAAATTATTAATAAAGGCGCTCGGTTTAAATTGGGATTTTGGAACCCTTTTAAGGTGGTTTTTTGAAAGACGATTTTAGATTAAAGGTTACGACGTTACGCAGACCCCTTAAGCCTCCCTATTGATAATACAAGAAATCCCAAGACGCAAACAGCTTTTTATGAAGACTCCTGAGAACGAAACTGGTGCAGCGCTCTGGGTCCCTCAGCTCGGTCTTTACCGAGCTTTCTCGACCTTTGCTTACTGAATTGCTACATAGTTCTACACCACCCTAGTGAATTATTCTATATTTGCACTCGACGAGTACGAGCGACGGTATCAAATCATAAACAAATAGCCACGTAACGAGATGCAAACAGCCATGATACAACATAGCACATGGATAGGTCAGACTAGGTATGCTACATATATTGAGACCTGGAACGGGACCGCACTGTCCTGTTCTACTTTGTTTATAACGTACCTACCCGCATACTACGTGAATGAAAACAGTACCGACATCACTCAGAGAAAAGTGGACTTTAGTGATTTAGGACCTACTGCTACATACCGAGAAAAAATATGACTCGACAAACAGTTCTGATTCATGTGGAATATCGTCCATTTGTTGTATGATGGATTTCATCCCCGAACTTGCGAGAGACAAATATTATACTGCATTCATTTTTTTCCGAGATGCACAAAATGAATTACCTAGAAGAAAAGAAATTTTAAAAACAATTCGTATCATATTGTACTTTGTGAACCACTTAAGGGCGTTGGACCCAAGTGTTAAGCTTAAAATTCTATTCTCCATTTTACTAAACGAAAATTATACATAAATATTTTTTCGCTCTGTAGCGCGAATCTTTTTTCAAATATAAGACTGCATATAGAGCGAAAAAATATTTACTTTCGATACTTTTTGCATAAAACGAAGAATTGAAAATCTAACTTTAAAATTGAATATTTTCATTTTACTTAAAAAATATTTGAACACTCAAAAAAAAGTTCTGGTTAAAGGTACTAGAAGCATCTGGTTAAAAAATTTCTAATTAATTTGTCTAGAAAATCTGGTTAATATAACCAGAAAAATCTTGTTACTTAAGTCTGGTACTTTTTTTCTGGTAAAAAGTATTCTGGTTATTATTTCTGGTAAGAAAAATTGCATATTTTGCCACTTTTACGCCGATGGCAGCACGGTCGGGTATCCGCATACAAAAGTACGTCATTTCAGGGTTATGACAACTTTCGTCAAAACTTTACGTCTTTACGAACTCAATCCGTGTCAATGGATAAAAAAGTGTGTGAAAAATTGCATTCCTGGGGTTTAGGTCATCTTCAGGATAAATTTAAAGGTAAGTATATAAAGAACTCTTTATATACACTCTTATTAACTCTTTTTATACACTCTTACCAATTCACTCTTTATGTGAATAGGTATAGAGAGTGCCTAGTGCCCACGCGTAAGTGTAAACGCTTCTGCCATTCTTTGTCGGCTTGAAAAAAAGCAAGTCATAATATTTTTAATATTCTTTCCAGACGAATGTATAGACTGGAACAGTCTTTTGTTGCTAACGCCCGAATTAGTGCAACAACTAGGATTAAAGCTAGGGCATCAAGCTCTACTAAATAAAAAATTAGAAGAGCTTAAACACCACCAGGAAGCTGTTACTGAAAACGTAAGAATATGTGGTTATTTATTTTATATATCTCTATATCTAGTTTATTTTATCGATTTTTTTACCTCAAAATTTTTTTTCCACTTTTTTTTCGCTATTCTCACGTTTTCGCGAAATAAAGTAGTAAATATAGTAAAAAAAAATTTTGAGGTTCATTTAACCTCAAAATGCTAACGTCGTGGGACGTGCCAGAATTTGTGCGGTTTAAATAGTATTATCAAACTATTTCTATTTGTGGATTGCTAAATCTGTAGAAATTAAAAAATATTAACTAATTCGACTATAAAAAAATGAATTGTAAAAATATTGTTCGTTTATATATATATATATATATATATATATATATATATATATATATATATATATAATTATTTAGTTCCTTTTTTAAAAAAGGATGTGCTTTTCGGTGAACTTCATGCGTAAACTTGCGGTTAACTTCTTTCGCTTAGTCTCGTAACATTTAAATCCGACATGTATTTCCAAAATATTTTCTGTATATAAGAATGAGTTAAAGATTCTTTTCATAACTCTTTCAAGCTTTTTTCAATCTCTTGAAATCCCTTAAAATTCCTTGAAGTGCCCTTAATTGATGTTAACTATAATTGATAACTATGAATATAATTCGTAATCATTGATGTTAACCATAATTAACTGTAATTCCATTATAGCCTCAATGCCAAAAAAATAAAGAATATATGGTACCTGTTTCATCGGAGTTACCCGATAATGTATCAGTTCAAGACATAAAAATTCTGGCTAGTGGATCAAATGTAACTGATGTTAATGTTGAAGATGACCAAGTTTCGTCCAATGGATCGATTAATATTGAAGATGACCAAGTTTCGTCCAATGGATCAATTAATGTTGTAGATGGCCAAGTTTCTTCACAAAAAATAAAATTTGTGGGAATAGAAGATCTTCAAAATGCTTTAGATTTTGCTAAAAGTTCTCAAACAAAATGTTCATCTGAACCGATTACACTCAAGAAACGGCGTCTCTCTTCGCCAGGTTCACTCGAAGTCGCTTCTTTAGATTCGCAGAAGTTCCTTGTAAGAATTATTTTAAACAATAAAAATTCATATTTTAAATTAAATTTAATACATTCAAAATTATTGTAGAACATGAACTCGAGATTTTTCAATGTAAAAAGTAAGATTTAAATAACAATCAGATTTAAAGACTGAAATTTAAATAACAATAAAAGATTTAAATAACAATAAAATTAAAAATATTTTACAGAATTCCACACTCCAGGTTTTTGGAACGTCGGAAGGAGATAACAAAATTATTTACAAAGGAATCAGAGGTTTTGGCTTTATTTTTTAAACTAAATATTTGTAAAGTTTTATAACAATACAATATATATATTTTTTTTCACCAGGCTGCTTGGTACACTCCTTATGTGAACTTGAAGGGAAGTAAGAAGAAGAAAGTGGATGCTAAAGGCAAACTTGTAGACAAGTACAATAATCTGAATAAAAGGTTTAAAAAGTGCGGATTTCCCCTTCAATTGTCAGATAGTCAGGATGAGAAAGATTGTGGATTAAATAACCAGTTTCCAAAGGATTTTTCAATAAATGATCTCGACGGAAAAATCAATTGGTTAAAAAAATGTCTGGAACCCTGGTCGACTGTGGTTGCCTATTGGACGGAAACTTGCCCGCATCGAATGGAAATTCTTCGCACTGAAAATGGTCCACTTTTACATGAATATGTAAATGAATTTACAGTTTTAAAACAACCACTTGGTTATACTCTGGTAATTTTATATTAAATTGTGTGGTTAAATTTTTCTATTTCTTATTATCTTTACGTGAATTTCTTTTATATATTCAATTGTATTTTTATTTCAATACAGATATTTTATTTTCAGCTCGAAATTGATTTCGGTTTGCTGTATCCTGATGTGCAGAACAATCTTTTAAAAAAGTGGCCTGAGTTTTCGAAAAAACTGAAAGAAATTTTATTTCGATCAGAAAAGGAGAACAGCGAATCTTCTGCAGAAAAGGAAGGTACTTATAATAAATTTCAGTTTTTAAAATTATAACAGTTTTCCCTTTCTATACAATATTACTTTAAATGAGATTTTCTTCTAGTAATCACTGATGCAACTTTGTTAATGAAGTTTGCTAATACATTGCCTGTTAGCAATGTTAGAATAACTAAAGGTAGTGGAAAAAAGTTGTGGCGTCCGTCTAGATCAGAGATGCAGGATGGATTTTTACTTCATGTAAAAGTAAATATTTATTAATAAA
The DNA here is from genome assembly GCA_904066015.1 of Synergus gifuensis. NCBI lineage: Eukaryota > Metazoa > Arthropoda > Insecta > Hymenoptera > Cynipidae > Synergus > Synergus gifuensis. The sequence continues at coordinate 336,463 of CAJFCO010000161.1, forward strand.
AGATAATTCTAAGATAAGTATCAAAGAATATTAGTCAAATAAAATAATTATTTATTAATAACTTCTAATTGCAGGCCTACAATGCTCTCTTTAGTGCAGTAGAAGAGTTGAAGGAATTTTATAAAAAAATTGGGACAACTTTGCAACCTCTACCAATTATTGTTGGAGAGGATCTACAAAATATCACCGGATCATACGTCTTCATTAATGGAATTGAATATAAAGTGGAATGTCCTCTGAGAGCAATTGACATTGCTTTTAAAGCCTTCTTCGCGTTGCATGCTGATTACCCGATAAATGGAAAGGGTATGTGGGTGCTCTTACAAAAATGCGTATACAACATAAATACTTCGTGGGATGAAACTTTAACGTCCGTAAGTGCTTTGGAAGGGTCGCTTATGTGCGCTTAAATCGAAAGAATCCAATATTGCTCTAATCACATGAAAAAATTAGACTTGTCAATTTTGTAAACTGCGAAAGGGGAATACGATTACCTATACAATGCCGATTTGCTTTCTTTGCGAAAAATTATTAGTAACAGTAAATGCTCTATATTTTCACCTAAAAATTCATCATGGACAAGCGGAGATAGTTCATTATAAATGTATTGAGATCGGTTGCCATCGAAAATTTAGAAATTGGTCTTTCTTACGGAAACATTACACTTCATATCACAATTTATCATCAAATTTACCTCCTGACTCTGCTTCCACGTCTTATGCAAATAATACAGAGTCTTCTATAGAATTAGAAGAGATTGAGATTGAGATTGCCGTTTGAGATTGCCTCTTTAAATTAATAAAGAAATTTGTTCTATATCATTAAATAGGTTTTATTACGACTGCTCGACCCTCCCTTGGACCCTTTTTAACTAGAAAGAATGGTTATTTTTACCAGAATATCTTACTAGAATAGGTGGTTATATTAACCAGAATATAATATTCCTGAACTACCAGAAAAATGTCTAGTAAAATATTCTGGTTATTTTTACCAGAAATTCTTGTTACAATTACCAGAAAAAATGATTAAAGTAACCAGAATATGATTAATCAGAAACTTCTAATACTTTTAACCAGAATAAATAGTTAGGGTATATTTAACACTTTTTTCTAGTTAAAATAACTAGAATTCTAGTTATTTTAACTAGATTTTTTTTTGAGTGAATTAGATTGAATTAGTTATTCTCGATCAAGAGATAGCAATCAAAAATCAATTCTGCAAAATATTAAAGTAATTTCAACTTAATAAAGTTGATGCTGATGGTAGTTATATGTAATTAATAACACAAAAGTTATGTAAAACAATCAAATGACAGTAGTAACAATTTCATACTCGAAATTTCGTAAATTAATTGGCAGTTTAAGTCAAAATAACAGATTTCGCACTCCTATTTATGAGTTTTATTGATTGATTCGTTAAATTCACTGTAAAATTATAAATTTCAAAACAATTTTTGTATTTAATTTTGTATCTAAGTTTAAAACGTCTAGCTTTGAACGTTGACGCATACTATAAATGATTTCAAATGTTATTTGATGTTGTATCATCTTTTGTTACAAGTAATTAACTAACAGCGAAATATGTCAAGGAATAAAGTTGAAACTAACGTAGATTACTCTAGTTATCAGTGATTTTGCTCCTTCGAAATGGACGCTATTGTAGCTCATAGTCCAGATTTTGCTAGTTAATGGCCGAGGTCTAAGTTCGATGTACGTTAGTTGGTCGAGACTGTGGAACGTGAAAGTTGGGCGAGGGTAGTTCGGTTGATTGTGCAACTCTAATGCCATCTATCACGCCTTCATTTCTCTTTCCACTTTGTGGTTGCTCGCGAATCGTGAAACGAAGGAGCCGGAGCCTCTCGAAGATGAATAGCTTTGGGCATCGATGACGGTGGTTGGCGAGTATCGAAAAGTTTTGCGATCGTTTGAAGCAAAAAGAGGGAACGTTAATGAACTATTAATTTTTATTGAGACCCTTTTGTTTCCGTAGTTCGTATGAACCCGGCGCCAGAGAGATAGCAAAGACCAATCAAGAGGGTAGAACAAAAAACTAGAGAGATGACAAAGTTGAAAGAACGAAAGTCTGAGAGAAAAGCTTCAAAGTTCTCAAAGAGTGAGAAAGATATGCAGCTTTAATATGAACTGTCGATTAATATGACGAGGATTATGAACTTAGAGGAAAAATATTTCATTTCTGAAGAAGAATCATAGCTATAAATGTATTCAAGGGGAAAAATGAAGAAGGGAAATGCTTCCTTTCACGAGTTACATAAAAGATAGATTAAGACATCATCAATTCCTTTCTACGCAGAGTAATTTGAATATACTACCTTCATACCAAAAAATATTATTAACAACATTCTCATGTGTGATGTTTTCTACTTTGCTAAGTAAGGGATCAAATTTGTATGAAGTTCATAAAAATTGTATCGTTGCAAATATTACAAACTGATACACATAAGTAATTGGAAATATATATCAAGGATAATATCCATTAATACACATATCTACTAAAAGCAAGTGAAATTTGTGTTAGGTAATTTATGAATAATACAGTATCGACTTCGGAGATAAAAATGTGGAATTGCTTATTATATAAAAATAGAATTGATTGCATCAGAATTGTAACTATCTAATGATCATAGACTTGTGACCAAATCGATAAAAATTTCCTTTGGGATTGAGATTGGATATTAATATCTCTTGAGAAGAAATTAGATGAACTTTTCAACGGATTCTCAAATTCATTGTCTCAATTATTCAAAGCGACTTAAAGTTGGAAATGCTTTTTCTTTTCTTTAGTTTCTCATCCCGTAAGTTTCACTCACAGCTTTCCAATTTTCGCGGATTCCAATGTCGCTCTAGAAAGGGGAGAAATTCGTCCTTGAAGGAGGGTAGAAGACAAGAAGGAACGGGGATTAGGTGAACCACTCTTCATCCTTATAGGAGGCGAACATTAGCGTCGTTAGAACTTGGATAAGGAGCACTTCTGAGTCGACCCCGGATTATGGAACTCCATAACGTCTAGGTATTATACCCATATTTTTTTTCCTTTGGTGTATTCTTTTTACAGTAAGTATATTACAAAATATGTAAAGCAACCACGTACATTGTCTCTGGAAATCCTGATGAAAGGATAACAGTATAGTTTAATTTTCTTTGATATAAAAAAACAATATCGTTCTGTAATTTGCAGAACTTTACTGCACTCACGAATTGGTACACATGTATATTGTTGAGAAAGCGGAAAGCGCTTCGTTCCATCCAACATGAAATAACGGGCGTATAATTTGCTACATGCAAATTTTATTTTAACGATGAAGTGCTTCATGGAAACGTCGTCAGCAGTAAAAATGAAAACGAGCACTCGACGCAAAAGGCATAAAGCGAAAGTAATAATTATGTGGAACTTTATACAGTCATTTATCGGATAATATAAATGGCAGTCAGATTTTCAGATTCTTTAGATCTCGAAAAGAGTTTCCAGCCTTATATAACGACAATTCGATGGGTCGTAAGCATATTCGAAGTTTGTGGACTTTGCAGTGAAATGCAGCCGGTATCGATCTGCTGCAGTCGAACTCTAATAGCTTCGAAATACGTGAGGCAGATTGGTGTTCAGGATAGGCGGTAGATTCTGGCAGGTTGGTCGTACCTATTTCGCTTTGGTTCGAGTCGACAACGTTTTTCAAGTGGACTTTGCTTCGATTTCACTCTTGGCACTCGTTTAATTCAACCTGCCTCTATTTCCTTTCCATACTAGATATTTGCACATACATTTCGACGTTAAACCCGCTTTGGATGCCAAAAGAGGATCCTATTAACATGTAAAGCTATACATTGAAACAATTTGAAAATGACAGTTAAAAGATTTCAATATCGGAACTTGAAATAAGTGATTTTCGGTTCGTAAAATAAAGCAATATAAATTGCAGTTTCACGCAATATTCTGCCACAACTCATGAAACCGGAAAGATACGCAATTTTAAATAGAAAAGTTTTTTTACCAACATTTTTCATCTTCGCATATTATGTGCTTAACTGCAGACTGGATACCCATATTTTTTTCAAACAGGGACATTACTGCGGTTAGTGAACTACTATTCAAACAATGGCAACGCAGCCGGAGAAAAATGCAAATTACCTCTCAGTTCTCGGATTTTATAGTGCACTAATACACCTTCATACTCAAAATTTTACGAAGAATTATCACTTTTTTTTCCGCATATTTAAAGAAAAAAAACTGTGATGGGCTTTTATTACGATTTCCATAAAGTAATTCAATATGGAAACAAAAAACTATTTTTTTGGAGGATGATGCAGTTGAATTCAGTTTTTTATAGAAGGAAAGAAGACGAGTAATTAGATACCATCATCTTTTAAATTTAAAAAGTCAGTCTAGGGCTTTAAACTCTATTATTCAGTGTCCTTGATTGAGGTGAGGGCGTCTCAAGAGAGCATTATTATCCTTGGCATTGTCCATTACTAATTATTTACTGCCTCGTAAAGGTAATGCATTCAGCCAGGTGAATAAGTAACAGCTATTAAACATCTCGCTTCAAAGGTATATAACTACATGATACCTAAAGGATTACGTTTGAAAAAAAAAACTTTCTTTCTAGATAGCTTCTGAGGCTTCATGTCTTGTGACTTTTATGAACATTGCTTCAAAAGTAATCATCAAATACTACAGACTAATATTCGCGAGGTTTGTTAACTCTTGCAAATAACACTGCGGCTTCTTTCATCAGTCAAACAGAGAACCTTTTTAAATTAGAGAAATTACTCTCGGATCAGTAGGTTTGACTCTTTTAGCGGCATAAGATTAAATCAGTTTCAGGTAACTTGTTTCAGCAACTCAACTTCATTTTCTTTTTTTTCTTCTATGAGCTCTCAAATTTTAATTTTTATCATTTCAAACAAAATTTAAATGAAAATCATTATTTAAAATTTTCATTCTAAATCTCTTGTAATATAAAATTTTACAAAAATTGCTAATTTACCCACTTCATTATCTTTGTCGTTGTTTCTATTAATAATGCATTTTGATCACATAAAGAAACAAAATATGATAATATCTGGTAACAGATGTCGTGCGGCCCTGAAGTAAATGAATTTCGAACGAACTGCGTGGCCACAATATGTGTACGTACAATATAGCACCTTTCTCCCCCACATATGACTGTTTATGTACAAGAGCACGCGTCGAGGCTAATACGTGTGTAATATGTGTTCATACACGCAAGTTGCACACATTTCTGATCAGCACAATCGACATTGGAAATGTTGGAAAATTGTATTTATCAGAGAGAGAAATTTGGGTGTTTAGAGTGTTGAAACAAGGGGTAAAACCACGTGCTTCCTATCCTTTCGGGTTGACGCGTCGCTTTCTGTATATTAACTATGAAAACATAAATAAACGTGCATTCCTACAATAATCACAATTAAATACATAATCAAATATGAATCCGTCGCTACAGTAATATATCTACCTGGTGCAACTATTGTCATTCTCTAATAATAATGACTGCCACATGAATGCCCCAACGTCATAAAATATTCCTGAAAAGTTCACTGTTTGCCTAGTGTAAATATAAACTCGCAAAATCATTGTGAAAGCAATATCATTTTACACTGACGAAAATGTACAGCGTGATCTGCTTGCTGAAAACAACACTCAGTTGAAATATTGATATGATCCTGAGTAAATACAGATGAATCGAAAATTACGATTCCGCTAAAATGGACTTAGTTTACTATGTATTACTACAACCGTATCGCCGTATGGAAAATACGTTAATACACGTGCAGATATTATTCACAATTGAGATTTTCACTTCGCATTAATGTGAACATTACTGGTTATTTTTCAATTGACATTTTTCAATAAATTGAACAGGTGAAAGTTGATTACCTTTGCTACGAAGCGATTTTATTTTCCAAACGAATTTATTCGCAATAAAGTTGTCTTCGCTATTTTTCGTGACTAACTAACATTTGAATAAGATTATTTGAGGATACAGTCTTGAAAGGAGACACGGTTTTCCTCCTTCGTGTAAAGGATGAAATTGCTGTTACGACGTTGCTTTAGTACCGATACTGCTCCGTACCTTAATCATCCTCATCACTGAACCTCAGATTGAACCTGTCCTACACCCATACAATGAACTTTGACGAAACATGACCTTATTGCGTGTCTAAACTGAAGAGGAGAAACAAGTAAAGTAGAGCAAAACCTCATTGTATTAAAACTCTTTTATTTTATAAAGTGATTGTGAGTAACGAAGCTTAATTTACTCCTCTGTGCTTTTCGCTTTAAATTAAAAACTTTATTTTCAAGCTAAAGCTTAAATGAAATGGATCGCTCTTCTGGAATCGTTTAAGTCAAATTCTGAAAGTGAACAAACTATGAGAATTAGTATAAAAATTCTATATCAAATTAATGAGGAAATAATATCATAATACTTCTGCACTTTCAACTTAAAAAATTCCACATCCATCCCTATTAGATATCGTATGCTATTCTTTAGAATCTGATTGATATTTATACAGTGCGCAATAGGTGTTCCATTTTTAAGCATTAAATAAGATCTATGTCAAGAGGTGTTTCAAGCTTCGAGAAATAGCGAAAGAAAGCTAAATTCTTCTATTCTCTGTTTGGCGTTTCTACCTTTTCCATTTCTCGCCCACCATTGTCGATATGAATCGACAGATCGTTCGTTCATCGCCTCGATGGGCTTCGACAGCTTGCCTCTTATAGGAAATACGGGAGATTCTACTGGTTTCGTAATGTACGATAAGGCCTCACGAAAAGAGAGTCTTTTAATGGACCGACCCATAGGTCCATGGGTAAAATATCCAAAAATTACGATAATAAGGATTAAAGTAAATTATCAGCTGCTTATAAAGGTCAGCCGACCTAACAGCTGTTTAGCAACGTTGATCAAGTTCACGTCCCAGAAATAAATAAATAAATCAAAAGATGCTAAGAAAACTGAAGATCGAGAGACTCAACTACGGATTTACATGGCATAATGCCCGATGTCAGCATAATATTCGGTGACTATGGTCGGACTGAATAGTTCATCGTGCTTTCATTCTAAGATCGATCATTTTTTTATGAGAAATGCGAGAGAAGTTGCGAAAAAGTGAAAAGATGGAATATATTACGATATTAAAAGGCCTTGGGATAAATTTCAAACCTGCGGTCGTATCTTTGACCATTCACTGAAAAGGATAAATTCGCACCCCACAAGCTACAGCTAAACCCCAGCTGGAAATAAAAAACAAATCCGAGGCCTAGACATGGATTTTATTCCAATAAGGAAACGAAAAGTTATCGATTGAACTCCATTTAAAGGGTTGATTTATTAATAGAAAATATATTTATTTTAATGTAACCGTTCAATGAATGAATTTATTCGAATTTAAAGCAGTCGACTAAGATATTAATGATCGATAATATATAGATTTATGTATAAATCTATTATATATTATAACTCTTTCATGCATATTTAATAAATTTAAACTTTGTTCGTCAGGAATTGCATATTTCATCTCGAATGAAATATGAAGTACTCAATTCAAGGAACAAGACTTTTTCTATATCAGGACCTCTGACCTCTGACTTTGACTTTACTTTCAGTGAATTCAGATGACTTCAAGTGAATTCAAAAGACTTCGAGTGATTTCAGAAATTTCAGGAGAATTGAACTGACTTCAAGTGACTTCAGATATTTCAGGAGAATTCAGGAGATTTCAGTGCAAGTGTACACATATTGAGAAAGTATCGATCATGAATTGGTATCCTTATTATGAAATATTATTTCAACCCCATAATATATCTGCAGATTCACTTGTTTCTAATAACAAGTTTTAAACATAAAAAGTATTTCAACAGGAATATTTTTAATATTTATCAAACATAAGGAAAGTATGATAAATAAGCTTTCATGTAAATCCTCTCATGCGAAAAACCTAGATGTTGCGGAGAATCGGTTCAGCATTCTAAATATACAAAAAGCTGTTGAGTGTAATTTTCGGCGAAATTTGTACAGTATGTTACTGTATCACGAGAAACCTATGCATACATGTACTAAAGTAGAAGTAGACGACAGACGACAAAAGCACATAGAACGTGCAAGTAGGTAGAAGGTTTGGGGTGGGTGTCGGTAGGTAGGTTGTTGGGTTGGTAGGTAAGAGGTACGTAACGCAGTGCGCTTGTTACAGTACAATTCGCTCCGGAAACGCGGGCGTACGCTTCAGAAATTATTCGCTTGAGAGACGAGGGTTTGTGGAGTGAGAAGAAATGGGATGAGGAGACACAAAGAGAGAAAGAAGCAGTGATAGCGAGGAAGAAAGTCATATAAAAATAGAAAGAGGCAGCTAAAACAAGGGAAATAATCATTGAAAAAGGGAAAGGAGAAAGCAACAAAAGTAAGGAATAGACTTGCTGCATTGGGCCATGTACCATAAATGTATTATAAAAATTTTTGCTAGTTGCAAACGTTGAATGAAACGTTTCATACCCGAAAAATAGAGTAATTTTGACTTCAAACTTTACGACAAAGTATGAAGAAGGCATGAAAGTGGAAAAATTATCATAAAATAGGGTATCTTGAGAAAGATATGGACAAAAGTAATTGAAAAATGTTTTGGCAAAATGTTAGGCTGAGAGGATTTTAGGCTTTAATTTTAATGTAATGAAGTTTCTCTGATTTCAGATCCCAATGCGGCCCTGGAAAAAGATAGATTTTTAGGAAGAGAATGAAAGAATTCTGTGACGAAGAAAACGAGAGGGATGCAGAGAGAACAAAAAGAAATTGAAGAAAGGGAATGAAGGGAAGTCGAGACCAAGCTCGTCACCTCTTACCACATTTTTTTTCATTTAAAGCAATTTTTCTGCGTACCCCTTTTCGAGACTGCGATAATTGTTTAATTTTTTTTCTCGTAGTCAGACTGCGTACATGTATATGCGAGTTATATAGGACTTGTTACGAAGGATGACGTTCATTTTTTCCTTAAGGACGTCGATTAGTCACTCTCAGCAGTGCCAGCATCTTTTTACTTTTTTGGTCCTCTAGTTTCATTCGTCTCACGCCTCGTGTGCCTTTCGACGCTCGTAATTGGTCGTTGGCCATTTTCCTTATTGCCCGTCTTATCGTAGAGAAGATCCTCCGCAACCATTTGAGATTATTTATCTTCGCACGTTTCTTGTCGCCTGTGCAAAGAGTGAAAAGCTTACGCAAAGATTTCTTCATTCAGCCCTCGAAGGTACTCGACGTCTGTAAACGTCGGTAACACAGATACTCTATTTTTATAGTACATATCTGATCAGAGCTTCAATTATTCTAGTTTATATTTTCATCCTTTATAATTTGATTTTAGTCTCAGAAACAATCCAGTATAGGCGAATTCAAATCCAAACAATAGATGAAGAGAGAATGGTGGCTTCAGATTAATTCCAGTTTGACTATAACAATGGTTCTTCAAGTATGAAGGAAAAAGATTGTCAGATACTATATCGCTAGTCGTTTTTTTGACGATGGCGTCGTATTCGAGATGACATAGTGATATCTCGAGTGACATTCGTGAGCGTTTCGTGTAGAAGAGCCGAAAAAGTTCGGGGTGGAAAAAGATGAGACGATTGACAAAGGGCCGTCGTCTGAGCGGAAATCATAAGGCGAGTCGCGGTTGCGTTGGTAGGAATGGAGCGAATGGAGGAACTCGCGAGGGTTCGAAATTATGACTTGGTTTGAGTTGGTTTCAGTCACAGTTTCAGTCTCAATAATGAAATACATACCCTCGGGTGTGAGGGAGCTGATGATTCGGGGTGTGAAACCCATTCGCAAATTAAGCTTACTTATTCATTAATGCTAACGACTTACCACTGCCGATGTTGACATCATCAAAAGCCTCATTCATCTTTTGTTGTAAAACTGATAGATGGATAATTCATTTTCCAATAATGCATTGCTCATTGAAACAGTTCCATTTATTCTCTTTTTCAATTATAAGTTACTTCTGCGATAAGTGGCATCATGTCAGTGTCTGGATCCAAATTTGGAATAGATGTCTCCATTTAAATTCTTGGATAAGAGCGGATGGCGTGTTCCGTCTTTCGTGATGGTGATGACATCTATTTTTGTGATCATGTGACGCTTTTGATGGTTTATTTTACTCTTGCGGAACTTCACCTGAAAGACATTATTATTTTAGATTATTTCACATAAATTCAGGAGTTCAGTCTGAAAAACCGTAGATATATAAATAGTCGCATATTGTCCAAATGGCACGTCGTATTATATTTAGCCAAACAGAGTAATTTCTGGTTTTCTAGCTTATTGTCACTTAACTGCCTGTTTTACTGGTTCTAAACCTGCATTTTTTTATAACTAGCTATATAGTTTCATAACCAGTTCAAATTAACCAGTTCAGTTAATATAAGACAATGTTAAATGCAAGTTTTCTCTCTGGGCATGGGGATTGATGAACTATATCAAACTAATCTACGTATTTGAATTTAAAATGTGTATTTAAATGAAACTATAATAATTTTCGCAAATTATATCCATACAGTTCAAAAGTTTTGAAGGACCAAATTGACAACATCATTTTTAAAGTCTCCTATCAGAACAATTAAAGATTTGCATGTTTAACAAGTTTATAAATTAATAAAAACGAAACTTTTTCAGAGAGCCATTCTCTTGAATATTGTCAGCTTACGGTCGTCTAACTTTACGAATCTACTTATGCTCCTGCCTACGAAATACGGATATTCCAGTTAGTACTTTTAAATGAATGCTCCAAGCGAAATTCTCAAATTTTGTTTTAAAAACGTTAAATATGTGGAGATATCCTAAAAATGCAAAATATAACGAAACCCAACCAAAGGGTTGTCTTATTCTTAGTATGACAAATACATATTTTACTTGGTACTAAGTTTTATTTCGCATTCTTTGATACGAAACTAACAAGAAATAAAATCGATCAAAATGGGAAAGTGGCAAATGGAATTTTTGCCTTTTTATTCAAGGTCGGTAGTTCAAGCACAATAACTCGCCCTTGGAAAAGGGAAACGTGGCTCTGATCACTGAAATGTAAAGGAGGTGGTGGTGAGGACAGTGGCAGAGGCTCATTGCGCAGGCCAAGAGGGTTTGAGGTAGATTCCTTGGAATATTGGCATAAGCATTAGTATCAGCCGCATATTGCGGTCTCGCGCCTCGCGCATAAATCACTTCTCGCAATATCATCGGATGTTCTTAGTATATGGCATTGTGGAACGACTTTCGCACTTCCGAACGTCTGGGGATATGGAAGAACAACATATATACTTATTTACTTATGACACTCTATTTGCAAAGTAAATAAGTTTATGAAATAAGTTTCAAACTTGAGATTCAATATAAAACCAAAATAGTCAAAATAGTTCTTATTAAATATTTTACTATATTATAATATTAAAAAATGTTTAAATGATTTAATGGATCAAAGGCTGGAATTGTTCATAAGTAATTCAGAAAAAAATGGCTAATTACATTTAATATAACTAATAGAGTTGCATTTGTTCTCATGTAACGAAATTGACAATATATGGGAAGCTTTTATCCCGCGTCAATGTATTCTACTTAACGTATTGAAGGAAGAATTTATAAGCTTTTTAATATGCAATTTGCGATTGTTCAGGAATATTTTGTCGATTTCGCGTCAGTGCAACAATAAAAGTCGAATCTCGCACTCATTGTGGTTTCGGGTTACTGCGCAGGTACTGCTCTGCAATATTTCATGACATTTTACAGGCATGAGTTTTGGTCACAAATGCTCGTTTATTAGTTGCGTCGTTTCCACTGCAACGATTACGTTTAAGTGCTAAATTAAAGGCTCAGTGGTTGTATCGTTAAAAATTTCATGATTTGCAGCAAGCCTGGAAAATTATTACAGAGGACTGGCTTTTCCAATACTTCATAATTAATATGATTTTGCTGTGAAATATACTTTGAGGATTCAAAATATGTTTCATTTTCAATTTTAGCATCTAAAAGCAGCTTAGACTAATAAGAAAATCTGAGTTGAATCTCATTAGTTTACAAGATATTTTGAATTTAAATCTTCTCTTGAAATGCATATGAATTGAAGGAAAATTGATCTGCTAGTGAACTTAGGATCTGAATCACTTGATAAACTTCAATTTCTAAGCAGTTCTGGGAAACGGAAGACAAGATACTCGTATGAACTATTTGAATCGTAGGAAGATCAAACTCGTCCAGAGAACCACTTGTGCTTCAAAGCTTCGTTTACGAGGGGATTGATTGAATTCAAAGGTTTCTGGAAAGCGGCAACTGAAAGCTTCTCTTCTGATTTGAATTCCAATCTACTCAGTATCTCGGGAAGTCGCCGATAGTTAGGGCGAATAGCATCTGTTCCTATGAACTATTTCGAAACTTTGTCATTTAAGAAAAATTAGTTTTAAAAGATTTAACGAAATTTCTAAGAATTTGAAAGGGTTAAAAAAATACAAGAAATTTCAAGGGATTCAAAGGGATTTTAAAATATTTAAGGATATTTCAAAAGATTTTAGGGGCTTTCCAAAAATTTCCTCTCATTAAAAAGAATTGCAAAGGTTTTGATGAAATTTCAATTTAAAGAGTTTCAAGAGTATTTTTTGTGATTAAGAAGACTTTCTAAAGATATTGAGAGATTTTAAAGATTTAAAGATTTTTAAAGATTCTAAACGCCTTTAAAATCAAGAGCCGTTTTTCTTCAGGCTCTGATCGAAATCGATTTATTTCAAGAGCTGAAGAACATGGCGGAAAGTAAACTGGTCCATGGGAAAGAGATTGCTGGTAAAGTTCCAAAAAAGTATATGTAAGCATCTTCCCCGGCAATGGAATATGAAAAAAAATGAAAAATGCATGAGAACGGATTTTCTTTTATGATGAATATTCGAGTGAAAAATCTGCTTGCGTTGAAAATATAGAGACCAGATCAATTCACTCTACTGATACTAATTAAAATTGTGATTAAATGCGTTAATTGATTTTCGTTGGTGAGAATTGACGCGCTGTCAGTGCAGTCTTTCAACAAGTCTATTACACTCTTCAATGATTGTATTATCTAGAGAAATTATTGCTATCGGATGTTTCAATGAGAATAGTCTTCTTTGAGTCAGGCTCAATTCATAATTGGTAAATTGCAAGATAATTGCCAATCGTAGACCGGTGACTGATTGTCGATAGACAATCGCCAGTTGATTGAAGCAACAGGAGGCGTAAGATCCGCCTCTCTGAAGTGCAAATTGATTGCGATACCTTCACAAAAACACAACAATAAACACTCACAATGTCCCACATTAATTTTTGAATGACCAGTAAAATTAACTGACAATTTTCGAGTTCATAAATAGCGAGTTTTTCATTAAAAATTGTCATTATGTTCCTCTCTCGAGTGTCAAGTATGTGTGTAGCAATCGATACGGGGATTAAGTGGAAAAGTGATGTATCACAGCCATCAGAGAGCGATTTACTTTTCAGTCAGTAAAGTTCAATTCTCTGTGTGCGTGATGGTGTTTTTTATTCTCTACTGCATGGTTACAGTTGTTCGATACACGAACGACAGGTGAGGACAAGTGCATTTAAAGTAGCTCACTCAAACTTTTTGCACGTAGTTCGCGGTGTACGTGCGCAAAAATTTGCCCGTAACATATGCACTCGCTGCAGATTGATCGGATTGGATAGAACGAAAATTGGCTGGAAACGTAAAGTAATTGCATTTAGTAATAATCGCTTTGGGATTTGAGTGACAAACGGTGGAATAAATCTACCTGACACATGCAGGATACATACGAAATCGATAATCGTTATTATTATTGTCCTTCCATATATATTTCTCAACCTCTATACACTGTTGCTGCATCTGCAGTGCAGCGAACCTCATTATGCGTGCGACATAAAACTCTTTTCTGCAATGAATCAATATACTGTTGGACTGAATTTCAGGTAACATTTACGCAACTTTCGTTATTTATAAAATTATACACTCGTACTTTGCTGCAATATAAAATTTAAAGATATAGGAAGCAACTTAATTCTTTACTTCTTGCGGTTATCACCATATTGTCGAATATGATATTGATTCTGTTGCGTCGAAATGTTACTCGATACGAGACCAGCTGGTCGGAACATTATCCCCTGTCAACGAACGCAAACTGAATTTCTGTTCATTTAATTGCACTCCACGGGGTTGGACATTGTTAACTACTTATGACAGTATCACCGCTCTCCGTCGTAGGCAATTACGCGCCGTTTTGTTGTCTCTCTAGTAGAAACAACGGGGGGCCAGGATGACGACGATGAATGAAAACCATTGTCCTGTAAGTGCTTACCCGAGTCGCAACGACTTCCTCGAGTTAGAAGTGCTTTGACAAACTTTTCATATTACGCGCTCCTCCTTGTGAAACTAACTCAGAAATCTTCTGCGCATCCATATTACTCAAAATGTTACCATCCTTAGAGAAAGTAATGATATGGCACGTATATGATTAGGCAGATTTATCTGGATCTATCTTCTAAACTAAGACAAGATGTGTTTCTTGAAACGACTACACTTTTTGTTTGAAAAAGTCTGCTGGCTGAGAAAATCCTTGAGGAAACTTTTACGTAAGAGTGCAAGTTCACCCAAGAGGTAAAAAAGTGTCTATGCGAAAAATGTGAAACTTGCTGAAGTTATGAAAATTAAAATATCCAAGGAACAATATTCGACGAAAGAAAATGCCCTGGAGGGTAGTTTCCGGATAAATACCCTATTGAAGAAACTTATGGTAAAGAAGTAAGAACTGGTTCCTTGTTGATCTTGTGCTCGCAAGTACACTTCACTTGTCGCTTACTAATTGAAAATTTGAAACTAGTTCTTATATTACTTTTTAGTTCATGTTTTTACTTTACAAGTTTTACCTTTTAAGTATTTATTATCATTTATTCAAGCTGACGATAGGTTTCGCTTGGATTTTTAACTCATACGTCTTAAATCCATTCAACCGATCTATCATCTTATCAAATTTATAAAACACATAATAGCTTCCTTAGCTTAGGAATTAAATTTCGAAAGAAACCTCTGTTTTTGGAATTTTTTCTATTGAAATAGGTAAGCACTAATTTCACTGAATTATTAAAAGAATTCTTAGAGAAAATGACTGCTAATAAAAGTTTGTAAAGCAGGGCAAAGGCAAAGTTTCCTTAAGAAAGCATAGATTTAAGTGCGCCTTTTATATTCCATGCTTGAATTAATAAAACTGCCTTGACACCGGAAATGCAGGAGAATTCATAATTTATGAGTAGGATAATAACTTAATTCCGATCGCAATGCGAAAGGAGGATATATGAATGCTGGCCAAGTATTTTATGGAAAAACAGCGTTGCAATAAATGATGTAATAACTGTCGAAGTTTCCACCAAAGGATATAAACTGAATTTACGTTGGGTGATGGAGAGAGAGAGTCGAACGCGATTCGCTAAAACTAGGTCAAAATCTATTCTTTCGAATTTAATTATATATTGCATTAATCCCCGCGAAAATACGAAATTTCATTTAAATGTGAAAAAATAAAATTTACATTTAATAGAAGTTGAGGTGGTAGAAATATTACCAAAAATGTAAATCAGATTATTTCACTTACACACACATGTGAAGGCCCTGACAGAAATCGTAATTTTATGATGCGAGAGGAGAGACAGTGAGATTTAATGTGGTTTTAGGGTAGTGGATGTTCAGAGACATTTATATTACGGAGAAACATGTGTAGCAAGTGAGTGACATATGCGAGTTATGGAACTGATTCCTGTAAGTCGTTCAATCAATTTTACATATTTCAAAAGGATTTCGACATATATCAGTCGAAAAAAAATATGTTCTGTCTGCATAATTTTAAAAGGAAATTTTCTCATATACCTTATTTTATTCACACAGAATTTCAATAGAAGTATTAACAACGATTTTATACAAAAAAAGTGATAGGTGACTTATCCGAACTGCAGTTTTCATTTAGAGAGCAGAAATGACTAATAATTATAAATAAACTTTAATTTGCAGCACTCGTTTCATAGCCTTTAATTAATGCGAACCAGCGAGTAATTAATAAATCATTATTTCATCCAAGTACATCACATTCTGTTGCCAGAGAAAGGCACGGCATTACAGTTTGGGTTGAATTTAATATCGAGCTTGTATACCTCACTCGCGGAAACCCGTTTATGGCAAAGTTTCGAGCATGGTAGCGCTAGTCGGACGTAAACATGAATTAGCGTGTGGGTCATGTCGATCCACGATCACGCACCTCATCATTTTCACACCTGCATTATCTTCTATGTTACAGGGTTACCACCTGCACGGACTTGGGCATAGTATTAGGCTTGGCACCTGTAAGAGCGACGTACGTCGCTTCACATCCGGTGAACTAGCCGCGTAATTAGCTCCACTAATTGATTTGCCGAGAATGAGGAAGGCCAGAAAGAGAGAGATAGCATCAGCCGAGAGAGCGAGATCAGGAGAGAGAATGAGAGAAAAGACTTATTGGTAGCAAAGCGAAATGTGGTCGAAACCTCGTTTATTACGAACTCGTAATGGAACTTCGACAATGCTACTGCTCTTTCGACCAAGCGATTCTTCACTTACACTTCTCTCCATTATGCCTTTCTTTCTCTTCTAATTCCACGTGTCCTAAGCTCTTTTGTTACTTCAATTAATTTCATCCCTTATTTTCACCTGGAATTTAATTAACTGCAGTCTGCTAATTTATTTGTACTGATCATATAATAATTGGAAACTGGCTCTTAATTGTTCTCAAGAATTTAATATCTGTTTATTGAAATAGCGCACTATTTATTGTCGGATGCAAGCTTCCATCGCATTTTCTATGAAAGCATGTTAGAGAACAGTTTATAAAGACTTTTAAAGTTTCCCGCAAACTAAAGTGCCTTAAAAAGTCATTAGAGTAGCCGTGAGAGCACGAAGTTTTAGTTGAATTTTCAAGTACCTTTTAAATTATTATTAAAATTGTTACTGCCTTACTTTGAAATGTGATAAAAACCTTAAGCTTTTACAGATACTTTTGAGTCCTTATTCTCTCTATCTATAGTTTTTGGAAAAGTATAAAAAAGCGCAAGTGTTATTTCAGTTTTTACGGTATAATTAATTGTAAAGATTACTGAATTTCCTTTCTAATAATTTACGCTTTCGTCTTATTAAGCTATTTAATGCAACATTAAGAAAGATGTAAATAAATAAAATGAATATGCATTAAACTGAAGTACAACGTCCTCCTTTCTTTCAGCAATTAAGATGCCCCAGAATTTTTTACATGGATTAAAATTGAACTCAAGAAACTCAATATTCATGAATGAGAAAAATGCAGGGAAAAGCAATTTCCTCGAAATAATTTTTTATTTCCTAAAGATTCCGCATTCCCAGTACTTTTTTTTTTAATGCTATTGCAAAAATTCGCATTTCAGATAGATGCTTGGCAATTCGAAGTTTCATAGTGAATACTTGCTTGAAACAAAGGAGCTGTTGACAAATATTAGATTATAACTCTGAATTATTAAAAGCAAACCTCTCTTCTCAACTTGATTCTCATTTTCTGTTTCACTCAGAACTTTTAAGATCAAAGGTTAACACAGAAAATTTCGAGAAAGTGTGCTTTAGGGAAATCGTCACTGACGAAAAGTGGAGATCATTTTTATAAAAGAATTATCTACTAAATCATTTCGACTGTAAAGGTGGCTATTATTTTAAATACGAAGAGGGTCTTTGCACATGAAATATGGACTGTAAAATGTTATTATATTTATCTGAGGCGTATGTTACGAAAACGCTCATTTTTTTCTAAACTTGGTAGGGTAGATTTATGAGAATGGATTTCTAGTAGTCTTGCGATCATCGCCGAGCTTTCTGCAAGGAAACGGAAGCGCGTGTCATAATCTTAGATAGAAACTCGTCGTGCGTTGCCTAAGATTATACGGCATTACGTATTCATGCGGTAAGGTGTGACTCGGAGTAGACATCCTTAACAATACCAACTTGGCCAAAGTTTACGTTCACAAACTAAATCCCAGGATGTCAATTTTTAATCCAAAAGTGGAACAATGCATTGCATAATAGAGAAACAATTGACATCTATGTAGGAATGTGAATTGTAATTTTCCAATGCACATTTTACTTAGAAGTTCGAAACGCGGGCCCTGTAATTTCACGCTTAAATATCGATGAAATGTTAAAAAGCAAAAAAGTTCGAATACGATTCGCCACTCCACATCATGTATATGCAATTGTTCCTTTCAATGAGAAAGTAATTGTCGCTTTTCACCTTTATCAGTTCAACTTTTTTAATTGGAATGTCTAAATATAAATACGCAGATTCTTTTCAATCAACTGTTTTTCTCATTAGAATCAAAGAGTATAACTCTATAGAAATTGTGAAAGCAATATGTGGAGGGCCGACTAGTAGTTATTCCTGGTTTTGATTAGCCGCTCGTATTGATTGCACTGAAAATCACTTTTAATATTTTCTCAAAACAATTATGACCTTTCTTGGAAAAATCTTAATTTGAAATTTTAAAAACTTTTTACTAAATCTGTACGATGGAAAATGCATTGTTAAATTAAAATAAAAATTTTCTTTCTGCTCCAACTCTACGCATTATCTTTTGAAATAGCAAAGCTAATTCAAAAGTTGATCTAGGGAATTGAGCTTTTGTTTCCCCAGAATTTCTTAATGCATATCCTTGCTATTTATTATTATAACTGAATCGTTCTCTAAAAAAACCACCGAAGTCAACTTGGGTGGTTTCTCTAATTGCTTAATTGTGATACGTAATATCCAATATATAAATCGTGCTAACACTCATCGAGTTCGTCTAACGAATTACCTACATAATTTTGTAATTAACCGTTGACTGAAAATCACGACTAAAATTCCATAAGCAGCGAAGCAGCGAACGCTTGGCAACTATTAATTAAATGGGCGTTCGCGGCGGTTTGCCAGAGGGTGAGGAAAAGCAAAAGGGTATGGTTTAGTTTGCGGGGAAGAGGTGAAAGAAGGTGTGCCGTTGGTGTAATTGCGAATGAAACTGTGCACCAGTTCCTCCTACATGCGATAGATGTCAACCGTGTAAAATAGTTATAAAACTTTTTACGCTGAAACAACGGAATTATAAAATTATTTACATAGTTCATGACTTTTTAGTAGTTCTCTCATAAATTTATCATATCAGAGCTTTCAGAGTTTTTTCTATGAGTTTAGCATTCTTTTCGTATATGTCTCGTTAAAAAATTATAGTAAAGGAGTAATACGCAAGGTTTTTATAAAAGGTGAAGGAATTTTCTGGACAGCAGACAAGATATTAAAAAATAGAAGAAATTATCTGCAAATTTCATATATTAAACTTTAATACTTTAATATGGTTTTGGCAATGATTTTGATTATATTATGATAATTCAATTATTACAAAATTATTTTCAAATAGGATCACTGTTTCATCATGCATGTTAGCTCAATTATCAATCTGACCGAATAAGCTTAATTTGGATCGAATCGAAATTAATTTAAGTCTTCGAAATAATAGAAAAAGTAGTATTAAAAAATTCCCGCATTTGTTTAAATTGAATCGTAAGATTATGAGAAATTGATTAAATTAGCGCGGAAGTGATAAAAGGTTCCTAATTGTAAATTCGGAAGATCTCTGACATCAAAAGCATTTTTGATCTTTGCATTTAAATTAATGGGAATCCACTGTCATTGAAAATTCCTCCCATTTAAAGCTCTTCGCTCTGTTTCGTTCCGTTTCGTTTCGCTCTGATTTGCACGGATACGCTGGGTCAGGTGTGTTTCAACTTTTGTTTTCCGCTCGTTGATTTCAATATCGCCAGGATATTGGTGCAGACTGTCTGGGCCATCTGAATGAAAACCTTTTGTCGAACCGTTTTCTAACGCTTACAATTCACAGACAATTCGAGAATTCACGTTTCATGTTCGATTTTTCAAAAATAAAACAATACTCTATTCGTAGAAAAATACTTTTTCTGCAAATCAGATATTAGATAATTGAAGAAATTCTCCATTAATTAATTTGAAATATATGATTATTTCCCTCAAGCGTATAACTTCAAGTGAAAGAAATGTTATAATTTGATTAAAGTTGCACTGACTTGATAAAAGTTTTATTCTCTTTTTAAAACTCTGAACAAAAAATTGTAGTATATGAATAAAAAAGTAAAATTGATTTTAAAGTATTTTCGAATGCAAGACAGATATTCTCGTTACCAATATCAACGTCAACGAATGTCGTGCTTCGAATTCGACATTCAACTATTTTTATTGCAAGCACTTATCGAGATCTACCTTAGCACACATTTTTCTCCAATGTATTTCAATAAAATTAAATATTAAACTAAAAAGTTATCGATTTTTTACTTCAATGTTACTTTTAAAATAATAATTAATTTACATACTAAACGTATTATTATGGATAATGAGTATTGCATTTATTATGAAATTTTCATGACGCTTCAATCGTCAGACTTATCAAATTATACGGAAATAGGATAACTGTTTCATGATGCATGTTGACGTAAATATTATTAATCTGATGAAATATATTAGCTTCATTTAATCCAATTGGAGCGGAATTAATTTTATAAATACAGTTCTAATTAAGTTGATAAGTTTCCTATCACAAGTAATATATGTAATTAAATAGATATTTTTACTGGCAGAAATTTCACTGAAGAGTTACTAATTTCTCAGTGAGTTTTCACTGATACGAATTTAAAGAGATCGCGAAATTATAATGAAAATTTTAACTTTTAAAGCATTTAAAACCGTGAAGGGAAGAAAAAAATGCCACTTTCATCGTAAATGCCCATAAACACAGCTTAAACGCTATTAGTAATTTTCTGTAAAATTAGGAAGTACGGCGTGAAGTTGTTTGGTGGGATGTCATTTTTTTTTGTGAATTCCCTACGATCTACATAAATAGCGATTAAGGAGTGAACATTGTGGCTTTTGAGAGCAATTGAAGGGTAGCGCGTTGGTTCTTTGGCAGCAGGCGACTATAATCTATCGGTTTCTGGCCGGTTGCCTCGGGTAATGGGAATTGAGAACTTTCAACTTGTGGTACCAGCGATAATTCATCCCCGCTCGCTTATGCTTCAGCTTCAACATACACTCACCCACATTTTCCTTCCCTAGTTGTAAGGGCTGCGATTACTGAGAGAACGTCCCGAAGACGTATGTATATGGACACTGGCAACAGTTGTCCGTATTCATCTCCGTGCGCATGAATGCGCTGGCTTGAGTACTTTCCAAGAGATAAAAACAGGACTAAACGCTTATTTCAAACTGTTACATTATCCCACCAACGTCTTTACAAGGAAATTATACTATTCACGTACTAAAAACGATCCATTTCAAGAAGAGCTGTTATAGTTCTGTTACGATTGGGGGGTGGGGGGATTCGAGAAATGTTATACGTAACACTCAGTGGTAGAAATTGTTTGAAATCTTTCGAAATCACTAGAAATATTTTCATTTCTTTTCAATCCCTTGAAATATTTTCAAATCTACTAGTAAACTACAAACGCGTTACGCGAAAGATTAATTGTTTTCGTTTTTACAACATCAAGTCATTCAAAAGCGGAATTTCGCTGATTCAAATTTAGAGAGCACAATAATTGTTTGGCACAATAATGTGAGCGCGATTTTAGAGACATTTCATAACATCCCCTTTTTAGAGAGGAATTTTAAAAGGATTTCTTTACGATTCTTAAAAGATTTTGCAGAATTTTAAAGGAATTCATAAAATTCCAAAAGATTTTTCAGAACTTTAGGGAATTTTAGGTGATTATAAATTTTTTGCAATTTTGAGGAATAATATTAATAGGATTCTAAGAATTTTAAACAATTCCAACGAATTTTAAGCGATTTCAATTGTTTTCGTAAAATGTCGAGGAATTTTAAGAGAACTCAAGAGATTTGCATAATTTTTAAAATATTTTATGGGATGTAAAGGATTTAAAAATTTTTCAGGGAAATTTATTGAGGGATTTCAAAAGATTTTTATGATTTAGAAAAGATTTTGTAGAATTTACAAAGATTTCGAAGGTTTTTGTAAAATTTTAAGAGGAATTTTTAAAGATATCTGAATATTTTGAAATCATTTTTAAAATAAGCTAAAATCCTTTAAAAGCTTTTGAATTCCCTTGCAATTTTAAAAATCCGCTAATATCTTGGAAATTCTGTAAGATTCCATAAATTTGGTGAAATTATTTTAAAATCCCTTAAAATTCTGGATAAAATACAATTGGGAAAAAATATTTCGTTCATTTTAACGTTGAAAAATTCTGGTAGATGAAGCATTTAAGTCCAATCGAATACCCATCTAATTTACCTATAACTTGACCAAGCAAAAAAGAAGAAAAAGGCTACATTTTTTTAAGATTTATTAACGACGGTGCAAGTTGAGATTATTGCGAGTTAGTTGGTTGGTTAGTTGCCCTAAAAGTTACTGGTTCTACTTCGCCGAGCGAATAGTGAGTTGCATAGAAGCTTGAAGTGACTTTACTCGTTAAGCAAGCCCCAAGGCTATACTGTAAGAGATCCTGCTTCCCCATGTAGACCTCCACCCGTTTTCCACTCCCAAATCTTTCTGTCTTCATCCTTCTCCAACCAGCATTTGAGAAGCTCATTCCTCCTTTCTTGTTTCTAAGTTAGCTTAAGTCTAATGGAATAGAGAGAACAGAAAAGTTTTCCTTCCATTCCCTTGTGCGTGATATGGCAGCGTTTGTTCTCTCTGTGCCACCTGTCACGCGTGGTGGTGAACTTGCAGGGTCGAGACCTTCAAACTGAATGCACCCCTCAATTCTCATCTACCTAGTGAATCATGAATGAAGTAGAATAATTGTATTCTAACCAAAGAATAAGCTTTGCTGCAGGCGATTCGAACTAAGAAATTAATAACGATTCTCAAATTTTGCTCAAGGGTCTTCCAAAGTGAATTGCCTGGTGAATGAACGATTAAGGTTGCTTGTATATATAGATATAGTGTTCCGAAACAACCAGAATACCACAGTGATTACTTTAAGATAATCGAGACCATGGAGGGTTCCTATTTTAATTTATGTTCCTTTATGAGGTTTGAAGTTAATGCTTCAAAGGATATTTTAATTTACAAAGTATTAGTTCAGCGCAGGGCTTCGGATGGTATACAAAATGCAAGATAAAGAATTTTGATTTATAAATTTAGGGTGTTTTTCAGATTATTCACTACACTTTAATAAAACGAGAAATTCGCTTCTATAAAAATAGTGGAACGTTAGAGGCAGGAAGAGGACAATGCAAGACAAAAAATCTCGGAAAATGAATTAAATTAAGCTGATTTCTTGTATGCAGAGAGATTTAATTTTAAATGTTAGATATCTACCAATATATATTTCACACTATATATTTTTGGAATTGTCAATAGTTTTGATATGTTGTCAAAGCTCGATTATTAAAATAGCCAATTGTCAAATCTATAATTGGAATAAAAGTATTAAATATCGAAAAAGGAGATCTCATTTTTGAATAAACTTCGGCTGATTTCTAATAGCGACGAAATAAAAAATTTGTGGATATAGATTAGCTATAAATTATTCAATGGTCGAATATTTGGTGATCATTGGTGATGAAGTAATTAATAAAAACACTGTATTTAAAGCAAAAAAAAAATAAATAAGATTAATAAAAAAGTCAAAAAGCGTTACGTAATAAATAGAATACTCGACTCTCATTAAGAAGCATCAAACTAAAACTCATAATTAAATTCCCTTTTTAACTTTTTTAGACCTGATGAAAAGTTTTCGCGTTAAAAGCCTACGTGGAAATAAATAGCACTTTCTGATTCGCAGAGCAGACGTACTAACAAACAATATAAACAAAAGACAAAATGATTTTTTTTTTTTACATTTTGAAGCATGTTCTGATGTAAATGAATCGAATCTAGATAATGACGCAGACACACGGTAATTGCGGATAATTTGTGACGTCGAGAGGCATCGCCTTTTCCCGTAATTATACGGTTCTCTCAACCCTTGCAGCGCGTTACGTTGGATAACGTAGAATACGACGCGAGGTGGTATATTCTACGAGAGGTAGTGTAGACATCTACCAACCTTATTGGCACTCATGATGCAAACAAAAAAGGGAATAACATGATTCTATGCGAGTTCGAGTGCGAGAGAGGGTGATAAGTTGCTTCGTTCACTGGCTGTTGAGCGAACACATGCTGCTTCATTAATGTTACGTGTTATATTTTTTATTACGTTTTATGTTATAATTTCACGCTCCATTTCACTAAATTCACCATTCACCTAATATTATTAATCAGTGCTCGCTTCCCTTACATACCCTCGATTTTCTTAATTTAAGACGATTGAGCGTAAATAATTAATACCAAGGAAATTAATTAAACAAGGAAATACATAAGTCGAAGTCACTCAACTATATTCAAGAGTTCATTCCATATACTCGATCAACTAGATATGTATAATTCGAATTCTTGCTTAAAAGAACCTTTCTGTTCGAAAATGTGGGAATGTTCACTATATAGATAATTGCAGTTTGTATCTCTGTTTTCAGAACATTGTTTTCTCTTAATGAGAGACACGAGTGAAATTTCAGTCAATGGAAATAATAATTCTCTAGGAATACCAATTACCTCGCTAATAATTATTAGCGAGGTAATATATAATAGACTATTGTTGAAAACTTGTGAATAAAAATAAAATTATAATTATAAAAATAAAAAATAAAATTATAATATAAAAATAAAAAAAATATAAAAATAAAATTATAATAGACTATTGTTGAAAACTTGTGAAGAAATAAAGTATTTTGGAAAGTACTTTTAATATTTGATAAGTGATGATACTTCTAATTCGAATTTCTAGACATGGTACGTTTATTAAATAACATTAACGTATTATTATTTAGTAATCGTCTATGAGATTATTGGAAATTAATTGAAGAAAACAGACGGATGAGGCAATTGGCCTCAATTTCAAAAATAGTTACCAGGTCTAGAAATTTCATCTCTTCATCAAATCTTAATTTCACCTAGATGTTAAAGATATCAGTATTTGTAAATCCCGTCATAAAAAAGAAGTTGCGGTTATATGTTAATCTTTCAAAGAAAAATAATGATTGTATGAGAGAGGAATAATTTTCGAGCAATTCTTTCTGTTAAACTGCTGATATAAAATGTTTCATTAGAGAAAAGCGTTTGTTATAGGCTCGTCGCTTAACAAAACCGTAAAGAAAACCTCATAAAATGCTATACGTTACGAGCTCATTATTGCATAACCTCAAGCTCAAAGTGACTAGCTTCTGTATCAACATTCGTCTCGTAAAGGTTTCGTTTATTCTTCTATTACTTTAGCTTAGCAGTTTTAAAAACGTCGTTTCTGCCTTAATTTTCATCGTATCCGCGGAATTTATTTTCATTTTTATTAAAGAATATTCTACGCCGGATAATGAAGATAATACTCCATAAAGTATAATAATCAAAAGCAATTTCTAAATTATAAACGTATTTTAAAGAGAAAAATTCTCGGGTGAGGGACAAGAGAACATTAAACAATTTGCGCTCCCATCATTGGTCTAAAGTAAGGGTTGATATTAGTCTGAAAATGATCTTTCATTTATAATATTAGATTGAGCGTGTAGTGAAATTTGTGGAGCATCAAGTTTCTAATTAGAAGGGGGTAAACTTTGGAACTATGTTCGCGTTTACTAAAAACTTATTTAAGTACAAGGTCTTCCATAAAGTTTCATTTTCGCCACAGTAAACGTTCAAAGTGTACTCGTAATTCAAATTGACGAGGAACTCAAGTTCACTCTGTCAGAAAGGGCGCATGTGTTTACGTACTGAATACTGGATGATAAGAAAATAATTAAAGGATATTATCAAATAGTTATATAAATTAAAATTGTCGAATATTTTTTTAATCTAGTTCGTTTTTATGTTTAGAGGGTATATTGTTTTAAAAGAATCGTTTATAAAAATTGTATGTTATTTTTGCTCGAAATTTATAATTCATAAATCAATACTATAAAAGATGAAATATCAGACCTTAATCTGATTGAATTATTGAAAAGTTTGAAAATAACTGATTTTATTGGAACATGATAAAATTGTAAGTATGTATTTCAGTTGATTTTAAATATATCAAAACTCATTGGAAATAGATTTAATTTCTTTATTTTTTTTTTTTTGTTAAAGATGAGAGACTAAGTTGACTTCAAGAGCCGGATAATTGAAATCAATAAGTTATCACTTCATTTTTAAGAATGTTGGTATAAATTCATTCCAACGAGAGTATTAATAAGCTTGTAGCCTAGATTCTAGTAGGGTTATTAATTTTTTAATTAATTCCAAGAGGGATCTTGATTTTAATGTGGTATTCTGAATTGTAATTACGCAAAAGTAAAATGGGTTGAGATGGAACGTGCGGATGGGTACGTATAATTATTCTAATGTAGGTTGGTCTGTATGGAACTCACATTTGAATATGTACGTTTACGCGATATCCAAGAACCTTTTTACTCATTTCCGCCAATTTTACCACAGGATTACGAGTGTGTGATAGAAACCGAGGTGATTTATAACGGTTTTTGTATATATATTTTGAATATATATTTCATCTATGTAGTGTGCGCTTCCTCGAAATTTTAAATTCATTTCGATTAACCAAAGTGCTTTAAATAATATAATATATTATTGTTTAATGCATTTCAAAATATTTAATTTTTAGTTTCATTCAATTAGAGTATATTGTAACTGATCAAATTTATCATAATTATTTTATACTTTATTTTACTTTTTTATATTCTATATACTGCCAGTAGACTATTCAGTATTTATGATTGAAGTATTAATTTAAAACTATACTCAAGTTTGACCCAGTTTCGTTGCTCTAGCGTTAATTGCAATATATGACTCGAATAATTTGAGTTTATACATATATCATGGTTTGAAATATGCAAGATATTTTAGTACCAGAAAATCATTTTTTCATTAAAGACTTTTAAAAATTAAAGTATAAAGGTACTCACATAATTGTACATTAAAGAGCCAATTATATAAGAACGACAAAGATTAAGTCACCAGTAACAAAAAATAGAAAGATTATTTAACATAGATGAAAGAATTAAGAGAATCCTGAGGTACATTGGTGCAATTACTATTGGTAAAGAAAAAGGTTAGCCACAGTCTGAAGAAAATAATTGAGTTGAACCGAATACTATACAAAGTCAATTCTACTGAATTAATAGTAGAAAAAATATCAAAATTTTTTGTTATTACTTTAAAATTTTTTTTGAATTCTTTCAAATCTGTTAAATATCTTGAAATCTATCGATTTCTATAAAATCTTTTGAAATCGTTTGAAAGCAATTTTTATGGCAGGATAGTTTTTTTTAGAAAAAAACATTAAATTATTCAAGATTCAGATATTTTCACATAAAATTAAAAAATATATATCATAAACATAAAAGAAATTAGAGAAAAAAGGGGGAAATAGGTCATTTGGGATTGTCAACAGGTACGAAACTAGGAACTGTCCTTTGTCAGGAAAAGCAGTGGAACTTTGATTTCAGATTGTCAGAGAAGACCCAGAAATTCAGAAGGTAAGTGTTGGTGCGAGGTAAGACGAATGGTTTGGTAGAGCGTACAAGACATCATGGAAAAGGGCAAGACCAGAGGGCAAGAAAGGGTGCCACAGGAGGAACACGTATTTCGGAGGGCTTAGCGCGTCCCAATTTTCGAGCCAGTAAATTCCAATAATGTCCAATGCCCTTAAACTGTTCGTACATCACCTCCCACAAACTATGGCTCGATTTATAAAGGAGGAATTCGGGTTATCGATATCTCTAGGCTCTCCTGGCGAAGGTGATACCATCCATGGATACCATTCCTTTATCCGTCCAACCTTTTCACCGCTCCTTGAGGATCCCACTATGGAATTTGGGGGATGATTCTTGAAAAGGTTAGAAGGTGACTTCGAGAAGATTTGCGGTCCACCACAGATTGCAATCTTCTTGTCTAGGTTGCATGTGTGGCTCTGTGTGTATTTGTGCTTGTACAACTAGAATACGAGAGTCTTACTCTCTCGGATGTTGTCCCAGCGTAATGAAAACGTTAAGGGAATATAAAAGTTGCGCTAATCTTTTATGCACTTCCATGAATGCTAATTTACCGAGCGGACACGCGAAAGCAAAAATATACTTTGAGTCGCGCTTGGAAATAGTGTTTGAAAATGAGAGGCATTGTGGTAAACCCAGTTCCAGTCCGGAACTTTCTTTTTTTGATAAAACTTCTTTGGATAAATAAACTCATTCTATTATTCACTGGAAAAAGAACATTTTCTGAATCCTTATTACTTTTGTATGATCAAATTTAACGATGTGGAATCCCTCTTCCAGTATTCAGGAGTAACGATTAGCTTTATCGTTATGAAGAAGAAAATTTAATTACAAGTAAAAAAGATTGAAGAATAAATGTATTATTTAAATATTTCAACGAAGATTTCCGATAATGGAAAAATAAGTGGTAATGAAATTTATTTATATCATTTTAGAATTCTGGGATTTGAGAATATCTCTTTGGAGTGAAATTTCAACAAGCTAGAATATCGGGTAAGTGAGACCACTGCGAATCAAAATTGGATTCTGTTCGAATTCACTATCCAGTATAGATGTTCGATATTATATCTCTTCTATTTTCAGTGTTTGTTATTCCCTGTTGGAATCGTAACGTAGACAGGTTTAATTAGAATTATTGGAAATGTATTTTGCCCTTTAACGGAAAATGTAAATTATATTTCGATCCAATTCAGAATTACGTTATTCCCTGTAATTTGTTAAAGGATATAGCAAGGTTTGCTATCATCTCAAAGCTCAGAACATGCAAACCCTGCAAATTTATATGAATATTACGTGGTCCATGTTGTATTTGCATCGTTTGGTTAAAGATTTTAGAATTCGCGAACGAAAACCAGGGTGACGACAATAGAAAGTCAATAATTATCAGAATGTTGATTGTACCTCGTTTCAAATTATTGAAACGAGGTACAATTGAAATGTCAAATGGAGATGAAGAGATTTTAAGGTATTGCTATTGATTTCAAAAGATTTTTTTAACTTCTATAAGATTTAAAGTGATTTAATAAAAATTTTTAAAAAGATTTCCACTTTGGAATATCCACTTAGATTTCTACTTGCAAAATTGTGGATTAAAATTTCTTTAAGTCTAAATAGTGGTAAGAATATTATACATACCTTAGAAACAGTTATATAAGTCTCTTAAATCAATGTCCAACGTAAATGGTAATTTTTGAAAATCTCGTTCACTCCCATTCCCTGAAGCCACGATCGGCATCATCAAAGTGGATTAAATAGATCTTTGATGCACGTAGACTTGTCAGGACGTATCTGCAGCCATCTCGATCACTGTAAAGACAAAGCTCATAAATTCTTGTACTGAAAAGTAGAGAGGAGGTTGGAGAGAACGCAAAGGAAAAGTAAATGGCTTTTGAACACGTTTAAGACGAATGAGAATACTAGTAATATATTAGATAACACCCCTTTATGGACTCAGAAAGAGTGACGACTGAATGTTACTTTGGCTGATACTGACAAAATACTGTATTTCCACAAAGTAATTCAACAGGGAATTTTTTTAACAAATTTCCCAAATTTTTAACAAATTTATAAAAATATACAACAATCCAGAGAGGAAATGTTTTACAGCATTCTTAAGTTTGAGGTCGCGTGAAATTTTCAAGTTTCCACCATTCAATACGAAATTGTTATAGAAACTTTAGAATTGACTTTCTTACTTTGAAAATCGTGACTAAAGAAACTTCTAGATACAGTTGCTTTGCCGCTCTTTAAAATCTTGTTAATAATTTTACAGCAACAGGGATTTTTTTTTTACAAACTTTTAAAGTTTGAAAACGTCGAGAATTCAAAATTTGACTTGATTCGCAATTGACATCGCTACAAAAATTCAAAATTAACATTTTAACATCGTGGAAACTTTTTCTAGCTTCGTTACTATTTCTTTCCTGTTGGCGATTGAAACCTTTGGAATTATAAATCTTATACGAACTAAGAGTGGAATCTACATCGACTGGGCATAATTTGACTTAGTCAAATCTTACTAATTCAAATTTACAAAGTAACACCAATTATTCGAAGAGAAATCCTGACTCGTATAAAGTACAAACGTAAAGATACTCAAGAGTAATTTTCAAATACGAAACATAAGACATAAGTACATACCAACTTCAAAAGAGTCTAAGGAAGCTTGGTGGGTTTGAGACTGTTAACAGGGTTGGTGGTATGAGGGGTTAGTAGTTGAAGGGAGGAGGGGTGTATCCATAGAGCGCAGGCAGTGATCGAGCGGTCGGGACTTAATGAAACTCTTAAGTGCCGACTATTAATATGGCTTCCGAGTCTGGAGGTGGGCACGAACGAGTTTTCCTGAGAGTGTGAGGAAATAAGGGGGTAAAAGTGTGAGAGGAAAATGGAACTAGGACTCCAAAGGGAGAGACTTGAGCTTACGAAGGTATGTCCCGTTATTTGGGCGACAAGTATTATACTTTAGATATTTCGGCAATTATAGAGCTAATATTCGCAACTCTAAATCAAAATCTTAATCTCATTGAATGTTTCTAAGTAGGGCAGTCCAAGTTTGGAACCATTTGCATTTTAATATGTACTTTCTCATACAAGTAAAGTAGAAGTCAAAGTAGACATTTTTAAACTAGTAAATGTAATAATTGAAGTCGTTTACAATTTTTATCGCCTTTAATGTTCGGATACAAATTATGGAGAAAATAGTAAGACTGCTCGGGGCAAAAAGCAATTCTGGATTCTGAAACGAGATTCTTTTCACAGCTAGCTAAAAATTATTTCAAAATGATTCTAGAAGGAAAGGAATTTTTCGAGCATATTTCCATTTCTCTAGTGGTTTTTAAATTTAACATTCATCAAGATGAACGATAAATAAAAGTATGCTTGCGCGGCAAATTCAATTTTGGTGTTTTTATCCTTATAAAAGCAGGAGGCAGACATGAAAAAAAGAGAATGTCAAGCACTTTCGCAGGTTGCCGTAACAACGCAGAGTGGATTGTAAAGTATTCATAAACGTCCGAGAATACTCGTTGCGATAAAGAAATTTCAGTAAATTTTTATCGAGTGGAGGGTAAAGGCAGGAGAATAAGCGATCAGAGACTTCTTGAAGCGTTAATTGGTATGGTTATGAGTTGGTCTAAACTCGTTGAAAAGAAAGGCCGCCCCGGAAAATGAACATTGTGGTCAAATGCTAAATATGCGCATGAAAGTACAATTAAAAAGTGGTTAAACAGGTATTGTGTTGCTACGTCCCTGAAGAGTCATTTGGAGCTCCACAGGTTCGTACTAGCAAATACACGTTGAAAATAACGAAGAGCCAGGTATGTGCTCTGACAGCGAAAATTCACGGCTCGATGTACATCCTATTACAAGCATCCACAATTCGACTGTGAAGAGGACTCTTTCCTAAATTTAAAGCTCTTTTATTCATGAAATAAAGTAGTGACATGACACTTTCTGCTAAATAATGTACCTTATTATCCCACTTTTTAGGAACCGATTTTTAATGAGTTTACTATAACATTAGTAATCAATAAAAAGCTTTCTCCTCGATACAATTGTTTAGATACGTTTCCATGTACGATCCTTGTTCAAAAAATAAATTATTATAGTTTTTCGTTTATAAAAATATCTTAAAAAAGAATAGTCTGAACCAATCCGAATCAAGTAGTAAAAGTCGTTTTAGTCGGACACAGACGAAAAATGGGAACCTTTTAAGACTTATAAAATAATTAAAAATATTTTAGCATTTTTAGTTCCTATTTTAAAATGATTAATAGATATATTAGTCATTTTTTAGGTTCATCCTTTGGTCATTGACTCTTTATAAGTTCACCTTTCAATGTTATTCATGGCCTTATCCAGGCAGTGAATCCATATTCATTCAATAGGAATTCACAGAAATGTGAACATCCTTAGAGAGATCTCTTTCAATTTGTCTCCGAATGAAAAATTGATCGGTCCATTTGGGAATAGACAGCTTGAACTAGGATGAGACGTGACGATTACAGGTCAGACTAAAAATAAAAGTCTACCTCTCGTTCTCTGAAAACCTTTGAAATTTGATAGACACGAATATTTAAATACTGTAGGATAAGACTGTGATGTATTTTAATTCCTTATAAACCATTTCAACATAAAAACAAAAGATTAAAATAATAAATTTTTATAGTATTTGCATTTCAATAAACAATTGTTAGTGGAAGATTTAATTTACTGTCAATGTTGGCCAAATTTTTGATATTCAATAAGATTTACTATTTTTCTATTCGCCACAAAAAAAGAGACTAAAATGCATAACCTTGAAATTAAATAAAGAAATGAGCAATATAAAAAATTCTTTACAGCGCTAAAGAATATTTTTATCATTGTCAAGAAAACCACAATTTTGATAAGAATTATCATAACTCACCACTTTTCCAAAAGGCAAACTATGCATTTGATTCGATCAAGATAGAGATCTCAATGGCAAGAATCTCAATTTCCTAGAAACTAGAGTCCCAAAAGCTCCAATTTCTCTGAAAAAATATAAAAACAATGAGATACTGAATTTTTATTGTATTAATAAGAGAATGCCTATAACAAAACAAGACCAATATTCACTCTGTAAATAAAATATTAACAATCAGCTTTTTTTCGGAAGCTTTTTTTGTGACTGTTCTCACACATGTTTGACGTTAATTTTTTTCCGCTTTCAAAAATGATAAAGTTCACCAATTTTAACACATACACGGAAATTTTAGTCAAGAAGTTACGAGACGAATTTTGCGGATTGAGTTTTACTTAGATTACACAGAAAAATAGACTGAAAAAGTTTGTTTTAGAAATTGGAAAAAGCACCGTGGAAATGAGAGAATCCACACAATGGCACCATTCTTTTAGAAAATCCCTTACGATCAAAAGTGAAACCAGTAATCTCGAATTTACAAAAAAAACTCAAATTTACCAATCCGATGATTATAAGTATACTATTTTCCTGTATTTTCCTAAATTTATAAGAACGATAAGAACAAAAGAACAGTTCAACTCCAAGCGTGACCTAGTTTTACGGAAATGGTTGCACAGATTAGCCAACGTACAAAAAACAAATGAGCGCCAAAAGTTACAAAAAAAAACATAAAATTAAGAGGTTGGCTACAGTGCCGTCGTGACGAGCTCGGCATCTAATTGGTTGCTATTCGCGCCAAGTTTAAAATTCTAATCAATTTTAAACTTCGCGCGAATATTAACCAATCAGATGCTGAGTGCGACGCATGCGCGAAGTAGAGTCGGAGTTTTTGTTGCCCCCTCCACTTTCCCTCACTTTTCACAATTTTTGCCGTTTCGCGCCATTTTGCATCACGCATCATTTCCTGCGCATTTTTCGAAGAGTTTCGACGTGTCTGTCATTCCTCGTTTGTAAAAAAGATTTGTCATTTTTCTGAACGCCTACAGAAACTTCGTCGAGATTTCGGAACATCGAGTGCGATTTTCTTTCTGGAGTATAACGAGAACATCGGAAAAGTAATATTTTTACTCTAAATGTTCACCTAAAAAAGGCCGATTGTTGCTTATGCAACATGGCGGTTGTTGCAAAGATTGCAACATAAATTTATGTAGAGTCGGAGTTCTTGTTGACCCTCCACTTTCCCCCATTTTCTCTGACTCGCGGCGAGTCACTCGCCGTTTCGCTCGCGCCATTATGCATCACTTCCTGCGCATTTTTCGAGTTTCGACGTGTCTGTCGTTCGTCGTTTGTAAAAAAGGTTTGAGTCTTTTTTCCCGAACTTTTCAGGAACTTTGTTAAGATTTCGGAACATCGAATGCGATTTTCTTTCCGGAGTATATCGAGAGCATCGGAAAGGTAATATTCTTGCTCTAAATGTTCATCTAAAAAAGGCCGATTGTTGCTTATGCAACATGACGGCCGTTGCAAAGATTACAAACATAAATTTATGTAGAGCGCGACGCATGCGCGCAGTAGAGTCGGAGTTCTTGTTGCCCCCTCCATTTTCCCCCACTTTTCCTGACTCGCCGTTTCGCGCCATTTTGCATCACTTCCTGAGAATTTTTCGACGAGTTTCGACGTGTCTGTCATTCGTCGTTTGTAAAAAAAGATTTGATTCGTTTTTCCGAACTTTTACAGGAATTTTGTTAAGATTTCGGAATATCGAGTGCGATTTTCTTTCCGGAGTATATCTAGAACATCGGAAAGATAATATTTGTACTCTAAATGTTCATCTAAAAAAGGCCGATTGTTGCTTATGCAACATG
>CAJFCO010000161.1:377844-406187 GCA_904066015.1 Synergus gifuensis
TTTACTATTGGGAACGTCGAGTGTATAAAATTGTTTAGTTTTGGTGAAAACAAGTTGAGTGTGAAAGTAAGTTAAAGAAGAAAATAAGTTGAAAAAGAAAAGAACTTGTAGAGAAAAATAAGTTGAATAGGAAAACAAGTTGGACCGCAAAACAAGAGTCACGTTCGCGAACATCTTCGATATAAATAGTTAGACTGAGGCACTTAGCAAGTAGTTCTGGAATATCTTGAATGTACACACGTACTTGAATCTACTTAGTTGAATCTATGCAAAGACGCGGCTGTTCGCCTAGATCCATACTAAGTATCTTCTTCGCCTTCAGATGACTATATACGTACTTCGTTAAATGGTCAAACTTGGTGTCGAGTTCTCGAGGTCTTCTATCTCTCAACCAAGTTTAGCGAGTGTTGGAGTCCGATAAAAGTATTTTTCTTGCTCTATAGTTGTTTTTTCTGCTGACCACCAAACTTCTGTTTTCAGCATCATTGATGAAGGATCCCAATTTCTTTATCTTGAGAAATTCTTCGTCTCGCTTTTACCTTTTGATTCGCATGATAAATTATTTACATGGAAAACTTTAAATCGCGTCTAGTGTTAGAAAATCTAAATGAGAAATTTTGATCCCATTAGCAAAAAAAGAGTTCTAATGTACAGGGAAGTTAATAATATAAGTAATCCTATTACAATTAAAGGATTTCTGTAACCAGAAGTATGAATCCCGTTGATTGAATGAAATGTATGAGATTTTCATAATTCAAAATGAATTTAACAAATTTGGATTTTATAAATAGCGGCGGATGTGACGATGTGCTTGTGCTTTCACAAGGAAAATTTTCTTTTGTATGAGATATTATACTAATACCATACATTTTTTTTAATCGTGAAGTTTTTAATTGTTTTTAATGGGTTTGAAGTCCTTTTAAGAGCCACTAATAATATTTTAGTACATATTTAAAGTCTCTGATCTTTGACTAACATAAGAAAAATTCCTCTCGAGATTCTCTAGGCAAATTAACGATGAAAAGTTGGAAGAACTTTTGAGGTAGTGAAAACTTTAAATGTGGAAACTCAGCATTGTGGAAAGTTGAAGTAAATGAGCCTTTAGTGGGTGTCGATAGTCTTTTGAAACTTTTGCATTCATCATGAGGAGTAATTAATTAAATAAAATGAATAGAATATTGATTTCAACTTAGAAATAATTAGTTGTAATACACTGCGATCTGAACCTTGGGGTGCATTTATACTTCGTAAGTCATTATTTCCGATCTGAAAATTCTTTACCAATTGTTTTCGGAGCTATGTAGTCTAGATGTATTTTATTAATATTTATTTAATAATTAACAGACTAATTTCACTCATTTTTCTGATTGTAGGTATATCTTGTGAACGTGAATAATCATTTTCCAAGCCTGAAAGGATTTTCGAATATTGGATCTTGGAAGGAGCTGTATTCATATTTCGCAGAGGGTGCATCAGCCTGTTATTATAAATGTCGGTACTTGGCACGTTGAGCGTGGAAAGGAGAAATACATAATGCAACCAAGTCGATTGGCGCGATTCGTTGGTAAGTCGACTCTCAGTTTATAAGTATCGCGCGTGAGAACGGTAAATTAACCGCGGCGCGTCGACCGGGACTTTATAATCCGGAAATTAAAGGTGTATTATATCCGGGAGAACGAGGGTTGAGAGCTCCTAGTCGAAGCGGCGGCCGCGGTCGGAAAGAGCCTGGGGGTCGATGTTGGTGTTAGGGGCAATGGCGCCGGTGAAAGAGAATTGAAGAGGAGAATAAGTTACGGAAAGATAGAAGTAAGCGAAGGCGGAGTGGTAACTTTTCTTATAAGATCTAAAGTTTCCGCGTGCGAAAGTCTTCCATCGCTGGCAAGCTCGCGGCGGGAAACATTAGAGCTTTTAAACGTCGTTATTAGTTTGCACTGTGAATCGAATAACTTTGAAGCTCTTCCGGCGATATCCCGCCGTACCCGACTCTCGATTCATTTAATTCTTTTTTCTGCTTCGCGGATCTCATTGGAAAATGCCTCTCAAAAAACCGATTTCTCTCCTCGAGCGCTCCGTCAAAAAGACCCTCTTCTCGTAATCACGACTTATTAGGCTCTAAAATTTTTAATTTATCTTGGAAATGTTTCACAACTCTCCACGTTCGTCATTCGTAGTTTTTGAAGCGTTCAGGATTTCATAAAAGCCGTTGAGATCTTACAATGAGCGGCTGCAACTCGGAGAAAACGTGGAAATAATTTAACGGAATCTCGTGGGATTGTTAGGAGTTTTAAAGGGATTTAAAGGAATTTTAAAAAATGACCACGGATTTTAAGAGGTTTTATAGAATTTAAAAGTATATTTCAAACAATTTAAAGAGGACCATCTTGAGATTGACAACATTTTCAATTTTAATTCTGTTTCTTAAATAGTAGGTCCGGAAAATTCAGTGAATTTTGAAAATGAAGTTTTACGAAATTTCTGAAAGTTCCATAAAATCTTGATTATAGACCTAAAAATTTATCGCTAATAAGCTTAATTGCAAGTCCACTCTTCTCTTTTATCGCAAGTAGCCCGACTAACTGCAGTTTAATGTAAGCTTGATCACTTCAGACCTTGAGACCGTAATCTTGCCCTGTTGGTGTATGTGCTCCAGATAGGGTGGTAATGTAGTATATTTTGTCTGACAGTAAGAGATGCTCGTTTCACTGGGATATCGAGGGAAGGGTTGGCGAAAGGGGAAGAAGATGACCGGCCTTGCAGCGTACATATGTGCAGACTGCGACGAATACTCGAGAAAATTACCGTGTGGTTTCGCCATTCGGTGAACTCCCGACCTCGAGTTCGGATGGCTGGTCGACCAGCCGCTCGTTAGACCGATCGTGGCTAAGCCCTCGCGAATTTATGCCACGTCCGGCCACCGTGCTAGACCCTCTTATCGCTACGAGAGTTTGGAGATAGAAGGGAGAAACGACGAAAGCGACGAAATTTCGTGCGCTCGCCCAATAACGCCCCCGGATGCGCGCCCGATTATTTATTTTCCCTCCTGATAACGCTTTCCAACCAAATTAGGCTATTTTTGTTGCTGGAATGAAACTGCTGAATAGAAAACAACTGGATATAATTTCACTCGTTTTCGTTCACCATAAAAGGGTGTAGGGAACATTTTAAAGATAAATGCTCCAATTAAGTTCTATGAACAATTTAGATGAATGAGATATCGGGTAGGCAATACCGGCTTTTTTTTGGGGCGGGGGGATTTAAAATTGTACAAAATATTGGAATGGCCTATGCAAGCAATTATCAATGTTCGATAGAAGTAGGTATATCATTTTAAGCAAAAGAAGGGAAATTTTGAACACTTCTTGGAATTTCTAAAATGATACTAATGGATTGCATAGAACTGGGTGAAAGGTTAAACAGTTTTATATTATTTAATGAGATTCCTTCGAATAGGAAATGAGTTTCGTATCTCAGAGTTATTCTTTTCAAGGATTTTCATTTCTAGATTTTGCTCTTGAGATATATGGAATTCTGCTATAATTGTTGAATATACGAAACGTAGTTAATTTTATTTGATCAAATAACATGAGATTAATTAAAATTTAATGAAATATAATTTTTCGTCGGTTTGGTCATACATCGGTATTACAGCTTTTAGACTCTTATGAATCTACACACGTAGTTGTTATTCCGGAAGACTTGAAATTAATTATGACGTGCATATTTTATGCCTCTAAAAGAAAGAGGAATGCACGCTTTAACATATGACGAACTATGCACGTTGGTAGAGTCGTATGGATATTTATGTCTGCTGCAACAACGGGCATATTTCTTCACAAATATAAATAAAAAAAAGCTTTTTGTCATGGTCATAAAAATATTTCATTACCGTGTTTCCCTTTTAATTTGATGAAATAAATTTTAAATAATTTTGGTATATCCTACTTATTTCGTTTGTTTTGTTTAAAGGTTGTAGAGAATTTGTCATCATAATTGTAACAAATTAATGGAATAGTTACCTCTGGCATGATAATTTCATATCATTTAACTTTTCGATTCTTCGACAAAAGATTTTTCTTATAATTCTCTATTATAGTCTTGGAGATATTCAAATTAGTTTGTCGACATCGTCGAGGTACTTCCTTATTTCTCCCCTCAATGAAAGCGTCATTATAAATTCCTCTTCATTAATTGAGCCTCTCTTACACAAGGTTGCTCGATTAAAATAATAGCTCTTTGAGTTGACTTGAAAGATCGAAGACTGCATCGGTTCAAAAAATATTGACAGGATCTCCTTTCTCATAAAACGCCATAAAATACATCGTGTAGGTTCGTGTTATTGCCTATAAAATTGCGATTACACAAACTTCAGGAAGACGTAATGAAGTGAAAGCTCCATCGAACAGATGTCTTTCCATTATGTCGTTTAGTATCAACTTGAAATCTCGTTTTTTTTATCAGCAGTTGCGGTATAATAGAATTTGTAATTTTTCTTCAAAATGTGATTTTTTTCTCTTTCATGAAAACTGTAATTACGACAATACATTTTATAATCTGAGAGATGTTTAACTTATTAGCTTATTAATTAAAAATTTTTGAAATTTTTGAAATTTTTTTAAAGGGAATCGAGTTTTATCTAAAATATATAAAAGGGTCTCAAGTCAGATGAAAAAAATTTCGTGAGATAGTAAATTCCGAGGAGAAAAAAGAACCTTTTTCGGATTTCAAAAATAAAATGTGTAGGGGGAATTCAAGGCACTGGGACACTCGATAAAATCAGCTTTATGGTTTTTTGCGAGATTTATTGGATAGGAGAGGAAATTGGATAGATGATGTACCGGTCACGTGGCATCCGGTTAATGGGACATACATGACCTATGGGATTAGGGAATGTACAAAAATTAATTATTTAGATAATTAATTAATAATTAAGATAAATTTATTTAGAAAAATTCTTTCTACAGTAACGAATTTAATTTAGTAAAGTTAGTAAAGGTTTTCGACCAGCAATTTTTTATATTTTGTTTAAAGAGCGTTTTCAATATATTGCTTTAAATCATTTAATTAATTATGTTTAGAATTTTCGTACTTCCGAGTTAATATTTACATTTCTTTAAAGAAATTAGATAAATGATTTTAGATATATCAGTTTGAATGCTTTTAAAGTACTAGGAATTTTCAAAAGTGTCTTGCAGTTAACGACTACTACTACTCAAATCAGTCGCGATAGAAAATAATCTTTCTTTTTACGTAATTTTCTCAGAGAATCATTAGGCTATCAATCAATCATTCTCAAATCTCGATTTCGAAACAGTTATTTTATAGGTGAATAGTTTAGAAAACATCTTTTACGAGGAGATTCGTCCCGATAAATGTTCTCTTTTCCACTACGTGGTTTTGCCTTTCTCTGGAATTCGATAGACACGTGAAAACGGAGAGGTAGAAGTGGATAAGCACATTAGGAAACGATTTCTGCAAATACCTCGACATATTCAATTTAATAGAGACAGATTTGATCTCCAGGAATTTGGTTCGATTCAAATCTATTTTCTAAATTCCTCGTTCGATGCATTTGGAACGATAAAAAGGATAGAAATAGATTTTAGTTCAACAAAAGAAAGTCCGTTGAAGCTACGCAACACGTATGCAAAAATCCGATCAAGCTCCACATGCAGTCTTGAATACTTTTGAAATATTTTCAATTCTTTTTAATCCACTTAAATAATAATAGTAATTCATTTTAAATTTCCTTAATTTCTGTTCAATTAATCTCTTTAATTATTTTGAAATTGCCCTGGGCCTCGTTTTGGGCCCGACTCTGAGAGGAACGAAATTTTATCTAAAGTTCCGAGGAGTTTTTTCCTCATTGAAATCCTTCGATTTTTTCGTCACACAATCCTCTGAATTAAATCTTTTGACTGAGGAATCTGTGAAACTCGTTGAAATTCTTTTTCTCGGCTTACCTCTTCAAGATGTCGCTCTTTTATTGACTTTAAGCTCACCACTGGGACCTCTTCGGTTGCTTTTCCTTCTATTCCTGTCTCTCTCCACTCCATCTTTGTGTTACGGCCCGAGACTTAATTTGTTGACACGCCTCCGTGTTGTTTGTCAAACACATAAATTGGCAAATTTACCAGTGAAGTTCCGAAGGCAAGCAGAAGGTTTTTTATTAGAAATTTTATTATTTTTTATTAGAAAAATAAGGAATGCATCTGTTTATTTAGCGTCTCCAAAATTACGAGTACATTTTATAATAATTGCATTTGTTGTAATAATTCTCGTGTTCAATCTCGATTTCTTTTTATCCAGAATTTATTAAAAGAATATCTTGCAGCTAGGACTCTCTGAGCTAAAGGTTAGCCAATAAAAAATTATATTTTTCGCAATCTTGTGTACGGAAACGTCTTTCCGTTTACGTTTCATGTCCTGGGGGAGTTCTTAGAAATAAAATTGAATCGGTATAATTCCAAGACGTGACTAGATACGAGGCCATAACCTTGTGGTATTGAGATAACTCCTCAGCGAGAATCAAAGGATTGGGAAGAAGGGGTAAATACATCCCTGGTGGATTAAGTAGACGAGCCTAGGTCTGAACCTGGGATTATTGGATCTTCCGCCCTTGTGGAACAGTCAAAATTTCACTTACCACAGGGGTAATGTGGGTCTAGGTAAGCACATCTCTAGAGACCTGAAATTGAGATTGGATCTCGCAACCTTATTTCGGAACAACGAGCTTTTCTATTATTTCTAAAAAAAGAAAACATCTAGCATCAAGTGTTGAAAAATACAATATCTGAAAGCGATCTTTTTTAGAAAAATCTTTTTCTCCTTGTAAGCTTTCCAGATTTAAAAATATTCCTACTCTTCAAATTCATCCACTGATTGCTTTTAAATTTAAACTCTATACAATTAAACAATTTCTTTCCCTTTTAAATGCTACAGAATTCAAGCTTTTGTACTTTCTTAATTGAAAACCTTGCGAGTTGCTTTCACATTTTAATACTTTGTACTGTGTACAATTCTGAATACAAAAGCTCTACAAAGAATGGTACTTCTAGAGTATAAAATTGGATTTCAAAAAAATGTGTTTGGTTATGAATTCCTACGGCTTTTTTAACAAAGGTTTCCAATTTTAAAAGATATTGTTCTTGTTTACAGAAATTTCAAGAGAATTTACAATTGTAAAATTCAATATGCAATCTCATCAACTGACTATATCTATTTCTTCTTTTTCATTCTCTGCTTTTCAAGTTAATGATTTTAAAGCTTTTCTACTGAAGAATTGAGGGAACTAAAGAGGTCCTTCAAGTCATTATAGTCCACAGGTTGACTTAAACTAGAGTGTCTTAGCAAACGGACCGATAATGGCTCGCCCCTTCGACAGGGAAGTGTCTGTTAGAGAATATGTGTGTGAAATTATGCATGGCGCCTGCTGACAACCAACAATTGCTGGACGCAACGGTGTTATTAATAAAGCAATCGTTATTTAAATTTTAAAATGCCGCGAGGCAGGGAAGATAAGATCTCGACTTGGAGAAGACAGATGAAGAGAGGAAGGCGGGCACAGAGAGCATAAGTGGCAAGAGCGAAAGGGATGAGCTGATAAAAAAAATAAAAAATAAGCCCAGCCTGGCTATTCTCTAGGGCCGATAATTTACAAACTCGCCGGATCGAAATCACCTTCGCGATTTAGAAGCCAATTTCCAAAGTGCGCCGTGGCATTGCTTCTACTTAGAACGGTGCTGGCTTTTAGAGAATTCCATGCTGGGATATCGAAACGTCTCTGGAAGTGTTGGAAGCCTCAATTTCAATTTAAATACTCTTAGAGTTCCTACAAAGTCTCGAAAAGATAAATTCTCTTGAATATTTCGGAATTCTTTGAAGTTACTTTCAGTTTTATAAAATTATTTTCAATTAATTCAATTTCATTTGGGTCCTCTCATTAATTCCTTTCAGTTATTTTATTTTCTTTCTCTGATTGAAATTGATATAATGTTTGTTATATAATATTATCTAATGATTATAATGTTTTAAAATATTTATTTTTTATTGCAGGTGAAGGAGATTTGAATGGGAATGAATACAAATAATGATTTTGATTAAATGGGCTCAGTACATGTCGCAGG
This sequence comes from Synergus gifuensis, assembly GCA_904066015.1. NCBI lineage: Eukaryota > Metazoa > Arthropoda > Insecta > Hymenoptera > Cynipidae > Synergus > Synergus gifuensis. The sequence goes on from CAJFCO010000161.1 coordinate 385,968, forward strand.
GACGTCGGACTCAGACTGTCCATGCTAGGACACACTGTACACTGCTGGGCCTGCTGGGCTTGCATAGCGCTCCCTATATTTCATTTTAGTCACTGCATAGGTGAGTGAATCTTTGAAATTAATTGGCCATATAATCTACAATCTGTGAGTATTGCAATTCTAATATTTAAGAAATGATCGTGGCTAGTTGTACCGAACTTGGGTACAAGTATAGCACGAATATTGTTGGGACTGACAAACAGTTCGGGTTTAACTTTCAACAACTTTCTTTGAATTCTCAGTTTTATTGAAGTAATTTGAATTTTCCAAATTTTTGTAAATTCCTTCCTCTTAGGGACATCGTACCTCCTTGTATAGTAATTAGTCAGCTCAATTCTGAATTCCTTCATCTTAAAGTTTTCTTGATTGTCTACGTTCGCAATGACGGACTCACTCAAGCTACTTAAACCGGTGCAAAGAGCAAAGTCGATAGATGGATAGGTGCTCTTCCCACAAGACACGAACATTGAAATTCAATAGTCAGATGCCAAGAGGAATCTTGCAAGCTTCTAGCTACTTTGGTGTCTCTATTTTTCTTTTTTTTTTTTACTTTTTTCAACTTTTACATCTCCTTCTCTTGGAGCTTTTTTTCCTTTCCCTTTGGCGAGCCACGTCTCTTCACTTTTGCTACTTCCTTCAGGTGGTTGCTTTCTTTGTGTTCTTTTCCATATTTCATAATAGGAATTCCAACGCTGTAGTTTTTAAGAAATTTTAGTTTCAACCCCTATTTTACAAAGACTCAACCTTTTTGAGAGTTATAGAAAAATCTTAACCTCTGTAGGATAATGTAAATGCTTCTTATTATTATGAGAGCACAAGAATGGCCTTTTTGAATAATTGGTTGTAATGGGGCAACTTATTACCCTTATATTAATGAAAATATTTAAACTCGCGTCGAGATTGAAACGTTTCGTTAAAATATTAATGATAATGCGTTGTCTGAAGATTAAAAAGGTAAAAAAAACTGGAATTGTAGTGCACTATAACCGGGAATTGATTAAAATAAATCTGGCAGGAGGTGCAGGTAGCTGATAAGTGGAAATGTTAATATTAATACAGGTTTGTAGGGCAATTGGATGGATATCCGATAGCATCTCAGGTTCCAATAACACACGAGAGCAAGCAATTTTCTCTTATTCGAACACGGTCTACTGGAAGCGTGTTTATCCGATGCTTGCTTCTTCCCGGGTAGCTAGATATCGATCCACCGTTGGCTGCTTTCCTTTTCGGAAAGAATCGACATCTACTTAAGCGAAAAAAATACAGAGGTTACGATCACCTCGGAAATTCACGACGCCGTCGATTACAGTCCGGAAGGATCCCTTAAAGCGATCAAAAAATAGTACTAAAGTGTATTGGCATTTTTATTCCAAAGACGCATAGTTTCCGAGCTGTAGATCCAAGAAAAATTGAACCGAGACCCGTCTGGCTTGTTTCCCGATTTTTACAGTTTCTCGTAATTTCCCCACTTTAGATTTAAAATTTGAGTTAACATGAAAATTAATGACGAACTCCAAGTGCAGATTTGTTGGGTTATTGCCTTTAAACGATCTGAAAAGATTATATCAACATCTTTTCCGTGTGAAAAATGGAAATTTTATTTGAGAGAAAATTATATTTTTATTGGTCATTTTAGTAAAAGAAAGTCGTAGATAATTGTTTCAGTTGAAAACTTTCTAAGCAGTAGTTGTATTAGTTTAAAGTTAAATCACGAAAGCAAATTTAGATTAGAGTTTCTAATGGAACAGTTTCAAATTGCAAAAATTAAAAGATTTTAAGTAAACTCAACTGAAATAAAATATATGTAAATGAAGTCAATGGACTTTGATTTTTGTGATAAATTCATGTATGTTCAAGGTGGATCCAAACAAACTTTAAATTTAGTTCGTTCACCTCTTGCTTGTAACCACTCTTATATAAAATTGATCAATTGTCTAGACACACTTCTTTTCAAGGAAAAGAAATAAAGTTCTAAAAGTATTTCTTTCTGACCCCCTTTTCCATCTATATTTTCACAGAGAGATATATTAAATATGCAATAATGAACTTTTGAATCTTTGGAAACGTTAAAACGAAACTCGTATAATTTTTTTCTGAATTTAGAGACTGTGCAGATGTTGTAACATTCTTTTTAATTAGATCCCTGGGGAATATTAAATTATTTATGTATTCTTTGGACATCAAAGACTGTCGACAAGTTATAACGTGCTTCTTTAAGTTAGCTTTTGATCGTGAGGCACGCTTCATTCTAAGTCGGCGCGGAATGAATTAATAACGGGGACCGAGGCCCCTTCGCGCCAATTAAATCTAATTACTTCAACTCCCGTAAGGGTAACGTCCATCTAATTATCGTTTGACCGAAGCACGTATTAATAGCAGACATGGCGTGTATAACTGAGACGCGGGTGCGTGTATACGTGCGTGTGTAGTTAAACGCCCGAGGAAAGAGGTCATAGTGGTAGTGTATCGCGAGGTCAACGGGGGTTAAATCGCTCCTATAACGAGGCAGCCGGCTCTCCGAGTCTGGACCTACGCCCCATTACATTGAATTCGCCCCGAGTCATCGTATTCCTTGTCATCCGATCGTACAAACTGAAGCCTTTCAGACTTCAGAGTGAACTCTTAAATTCCACCAGAAAACCAAGCCTCTTTCCGTCCCGAGAATATGACTCGTCCCGCCCCTTTTTTTCTTTGAGACAATCTCTGAGCACAGTGGATATAAACCATTTTTCATCCTTTGTACTAAAATTTGATAACATTCGATTGAAATCTCCTTAAATCTCTTTAAAAGTATCTTGAAATATATGAAACCTCTTTAAATTACTTATTCAAATACTTAAAGGACTATAGCAATTTTTTCAGATTTTTTTAAATTAAATATTTCTAAAAGTTATGAACGAATTTAGGTTTTTTTTTTCTGTTTTAGTGAGGAACAGTAATTTCTACAAGTTTTTTTATGAAATTTTTTTTAATAAAATCAAAGGTGTTCATGTAATTAAGAAAACAAAATATTGTCGGATGAGTGGCTTTCGAGAAACCTCTGCCAACAAAACAAGAAAAAGAAAACTTAAATACGTTGATAACTTTTTGAAATATTGAATTTCAAAAATTCTGAAAAAAAATCAGTTGTGTAGTTTCTTAAAATTTATGGAAATCTCTCGCAATGTTTTTGAAGTCGTATGAAATGTTTAAAATCTTTTAATATTTTAAAATCTTTGAAATTGTTATTAAAAATTGAAGTATTTCTTTGGACTTCATACTCTAAAAATTGAAAAGCAATATAATTTCAAAATGTAGGACATGCATCAATATCGAATATAAAGGTTGATGTGCTACACTTTCCTGGGAATTGAGCTATCATTTTTTTATAATCTACCTCATTCAAAGTTTTTCCTCGACGAAAAATTACGAAAATATTCGCCTACTTGAGAGAAATTTTTATTTCTATTGAAAGTAACACTATCATTTTAATTAACATTCTTTGAATATCCAGAAACCAAATTATCAAAGAGGCAGAAATTCAATCAAATTTTATCTAAATCAATTACGAATAAATAATTGAAGTTTGTAGAAGTAAATCGCGAATAAGTTTGGTCGACCTCTAATAACCAGCAATTGAAATCACATTTTAATAGAGATGCATGGAGACCCTTTCAATTTGCACGTTAATGAATTTTTTGGCTTCAGCCATCTCGAGTTGTCGAATAAACATGTGGGTCATTCAGTATATTTTTAAAATTTCTCTCAAAATTGGATAAGGATATTTTTCCTAAAAGAATGCGGGGAAAATCTCTTTAAAAATTTCAAAGTCTGTTGACCCCTGCCCACGATTGAAATTACGTTTTAATAAAACTGCGTCGAAGACTCTTCTCAATTTGCACGTTAATGAATTTTTCAACTGCAACCGTCTTGATTGGTCGAATAAACATATACATTTTCGTCTTGGTAATAAGTTATTGCAAGCAGTTAGGACTACATGAAGTAATATCGTGTACTCCCTGGTGAACACAAATTACAGGCACACCCACGCTTCGTAGGAAGCCAAATATTCCCCCACCAACATCAGTGGTTCCTCCCTCTCTCAATTTAGCTCTCTTGTTTTCTCTCGCTCACTTTCCTTGAATACACTTCTATCGTTATCCTGCTCTGTACAAACCCGTCGCTCGCTGTTATTAAAACAAGGTTATTACTGTTCGTGGTAATAAGATCATTCAGTCATCAAAGAGAAGGAGAGGGATGCTATATCCATATCCCTTCTAATCGATACACCATTGTCCATTAGTTCTCATTGTCGACGAAATGGGAATTTTGAGCGAATCCTCTGTCCAGTCTAGCTCACGAAAATGGATTTACTATTGTGTCCATATTGGAAATTGAATTTAAGATAAACTAAGTATTATTGACGATTCCTTCATCAATGATTAGTAATTAATGTTGCATTAGAAATAATTTTAGAGGATCGTTTCGGAAAAGTCTTCAGATTATTTCTACGAGATTGAATTATAATTAATTGTGCGGTGTAAAGTAGGATAAAATGGAAGAGGTTGATAGTAATTGAATTGAGGCGAGATTGTCAAGACATTTTAATTGGGTCTTATATTTTTAGCGTATCATTTTTATAAATCTGGTATTTTGAGAATCGTTTTACAAGGAGAAATTGTTTCTTCAGTCTATTTCATTAATTTAAATCTTTTGACTGACTGAGTAATAATCTTCAGGGATGAAAAACATCAAACACAATTTATGTTGAAAGATGAAGGGCTGGTTGTAGTAGTCGATGGCATATAGGTTGAAGCTTCATATAATTTCGCTAGAATTGAACTCCTTCACTCCTTTTCATTGATAACTTTTCAGACTTCAGATCATATTCCATAAAGTTAAGTTTGAAGTAACTTCATGTGACTCAAATTTAGTACTTTAATGACTTCTGAAACTGAAACATGTCTGGTAACTTTTCTCTATTATTTTATGCTACGGTGATCAGAGTATAACATATACAAACGATACTTTATTCAAGGCGTCAAAGTTTTCTAATAATTTAACGAAAAATTCGTAATAAAAGTAAAATTCTTATGAATTATTCAATAATTATCCTAATTTACATATTACAATTATAAATGGAGTATTCAAATTGTTTACTACGTATAGTTTATTATATTTATCAAATCTCAAATTTTATGAAATTTTATGTACAGAAATTGTTTCATAAATTTAAAGTATACATGTACTAAAAGATTTATTATGAGTGCGCTATATAATCGATGTTTACATCAATTTTATTTTAATATAATTAAAAAGGATGAAATGCTATCCATTTAGTTATTCAAATTAAGAAGCTTTTCACGTTAGGAGTATTTGAAGTGGAAATTGGTTAATTGAAGCTTTTTCATATGTTTATTGCTTCAACTTTAAAAGTTCTATTATTTAAAATTGGCTGGAAAAATCCCAAATGATTCAAAATTTATGCATACATCGAACTCATATCAAATTTTTCACTGTGGACTTTTTATTCCCCTGGCTCAAAAGTGAGACTTTCCTGTTTGAAAAGTCGAACTTGGTGCAAGCGTTTACTCAAAATAAAACTGTCTACCACATCCTCGGCTACAGTATCTTCTGAAAAAGGAGATTTTTCCTCCAGGATCGAGAGGAGTGATAAAGTCAAAGAATGTAAATGCGAAAGTTTAGCAGGTCGTAGAAGATTCTTTAAAGTATGAGTGGGTGGTTCGCGAAAATCTAGAGGCGTAACACGCGCGATTCGCGAGAGGAGAAGGGAGGTTTGTGGGTAGAGGGTTGAAGATAGAGGGTTGAAGGTGTTAGGAAGATCCATGAGCCATGAGTTTGGTGGGACGAGAGCTGGGGAAGAAGGCTTTAGGGGAAAGGGGAAAATCGAGGAAGATCCCTCGGAGAGGGTGAGATATAAAAATAAATATCTCGGAGAATGGGATAAGCCTACTACATATCAATATACTCGAGACTTCCCCTTAGTGGGCGCCCTGGTGGGAATCCTTGGCCCTGGCACAAAACGACGTAGTCACCGTATACGTAGGTATGTTACGAGTGGCCTTACGGCATTTTATATACTGCCAAGTAAGCCTCCACCCTATAACACATATACCGCGAACGGAAATTTAATCACGACTTTCCTCCTCGTTTTTTCTTCCTACGTGTTGGCAGCCTGATCCGCCTTCGATTTCTACTCTTTTGGCTCCATCCTTCTTCACTCGGGATCGATTCATCCTTCGTTCAGACCTTTCGATCGCAGACGATTTATAAACGTCGCCGTCGCCTCAAACGTCTGTAGTCCCTGATGACAAACTTTAATGGATAATTGAAGACCATGAAAGTCAAAAGGTTACTCGTGCCGGAAAATATTGAAAAATGAGCCTCAACCTCTGACCCTGAACCGGCTCAATATTCAGTTTTGTAGTTTTGAGATCATCTAGAGCAAAAAATTCCTAACGGCATTATGTTATATTGACCCTCTGAGGTTTGGAAGCCAGAGGTTGGCACAAATTTTCACCTCAGGCGAAGTTTTTTAGTCTGCTTGACAAATCCTGCTACATAATAGCATCAAATTTATTATGTTTGGGTTTGTTTGCTGAAACATGTTTGACATTGAAGATCATTTCAATTTATATGAATATAATTGTAAAATCTTTGTTATTTTTTGTAGTAGAAAGTTGAGTAGGATAATTTATTGAAAAAAAACTGAAAAATGAGTATTAGACTTTTTCGAAGAGTCTCATCTTGCGTAAAATGGTTATGAAAGCAGTCGATTCCCAGGGGATAATCGTGCGCGTCTGTGATGGACGATGCACTACTTTTCTGATAAAAGAACAAGGGGAAGTGCTTCTTCTCTTCTCTTCCCTTTCGTTATTTCACTCTCGTGTGCGCTTTAAACTTTTTCAGTGCGTAATATAAGGAAAAAACCGCATTGCGGACGATGGCCGGGGCAACGAGTGCACCGCCATCGCAACATAAAATCGCCATTACTGCTGCCGTACAGCAAGTTACGAGTTACGGAGCTGGTAACATCTTCCTTGCCCTACAACAGCCTCCTTCCTCTTTCGTTTCTACGCTAAATAAATACACCATTCCATCTCTCAAACCTTGGAGGTTCGTTGGCAAAGTGCCGCAAAAATTCTACCAGATACTGCATGACAGTCCAACAGTATGTCAATGCGCAAAAATAAAAAAAAATTCACTATCGTGTTACATAGTCTAGTAAAGGGGATTTGAACTGTGTAATAAGGAATTTCAGAATTAAATTTTTGTTGATAATCCTAAAAATTCTTTTAAATTTCTTAAAATCTGTTGAAACTGTTTGTTATCCCTTGGAATCGTAGAAAATCTCTTGAAATCTTTAGGAAAAGGAACAATTAACACAATATAATAAACGCACCCTTGTTAGTTGGCTGTGGTTTTTAAATTCCAAGAAGTGTTTTAACTGACTGAAAAAATGTTAAACAAATTCAGAAGCAAAACTCGCGAAGAGTTTAGGGAAATTACATATAAAATATAGGAGAACGTGATCCATTTTCGGATTAACTTGTAACAAATGTAGAAGGAAACGAAAGCGATCTATAAAAGAACTAATTTGTACGCCGGTAGCTAGCTACTTGAAATTACTCGTAAGAGTCTAAGAGGTTAGCGACTGTGTAAAATTGAGCGGTCTGGATAGTAGAAAAGAGGTACCTGTTCTTTCTCCCTTTTGCCTCTTCTCCTTTCGAAGAGTTACTTCACGCAAGGGAGCTTAGGAATTTATTGCTCGCGGCTGAAATACGCAAAAGGGTAGGTACACCTACAGTCGTACATATATATATCGTACGCGGATGCCTCGCTTCTTTGGGGCGAAAGATGAAGACAGATGGACATGAGTGGTTAAAGAATGTAAGAAAAAGAGAAATATGAACTCTTGGGTAAGGTAATGGGATGGGATTGCTCTATCGTTGAAATAACAATGGCACTTTTCCCCATCGCCTGTTTTTATATATAAAAAAGGAAAAAAAAAAACATCTGCGTCGAAGATACTAAACTAAAACTTTCTATTCAGATTTTGATTTTCACAGATGTACCCCCTGAAAATATGGACTCTTATATTTTGCATAATTTATATTTGACCTTTTTCATTCAATAGTAAAAGCAGACATACGTCTCATTTTATTTATACATTCTTTCGATATGAGAAGATATTTGTTTTGTTTAAAAATCCATTACATCTATCAAAAGTCCATAAATACTGACAAAAAATCGATCAAGATTTTCTTCTTATAGTTTTAAGTATGATAAAGTTGATATGATAGTATCTGAAGGCCAAGGCATTAATCCGGATATTTAATAAATTTATAAGCCTGGGATAAAGTTGACGGTTTTGAAAAATGGAGTAGACGAGCGAGAGAGAACGATTCACATTAACTCTGAACACGTAGGAATTAAGTCCTCGTCGTAAACGGCGGGCGTGTATATGCGCCGGTGTTTCTCGTTGGCAAAAAATTGTGGATAAAAACAAAAGAAGTTGAGAAACGCGACGGACGTTACAGCCGTTTAGTCGAGTCGTAAAAACCCTCCCTCTAGAGTCCTTCGCCCTTCTTTCCACCTTTCCACTTTCTTACCACCTTCTACCTCTCTTTGCCCTACACCGCCACCACGACCCCGACGTTCTATCTTCGACTTGCCTGGCCTGAATGCAGGCCTGTCCGGTTAGAGATACGATATTTTTATTAGTCATCTCGATAAATTGGTTTCGAGAAACGTAAGAGGATCGTTCTAAAGCGGTCGCTAGTTCTTCTAGAAAAAGAATCCGTACAAGAGAAGATACCCCATGCTCAACACTCAACTACCCGACCACTTCCTAGAGCTAAAGGATTTTCTCTGGTTTCATTGCACATTTTATTGAGTCTTAACAATTTTAAAAGTTTAGTGCAGGTGAAGGTGATTTTTCTTTAATCCATCAGAAGAAAATAGATTTTTTTATGCGCTATATCTTGATTCGAAAGAATTTTCTTCGGATACAAAGTGTGCTTTTAAGTTGTTTAAATGACTCTCCACCTACTCTCGTAACTTACTAGGAATAATACCCCTTCTTCAATCTAGATTATGCAGCACTCATTAAATTATCGGTAGTTTACGGTCGTTTTCACGCGATGGCATATTCATGTTAAAAAAACAACCCCTGTACTCTCGTGGTATATCGTAATATTGTGAGCGCGTGGCGTAGGACTTGTATAAATTCACGTAACGTGAAGGACAGTCGGAGGGATAATAATTTAATCTCTTTCCTCTCTCCTTCCGCTTTTCTCTTTCTTTTTATTCACTCTCCCTTGACTTGCCTTCCGTTCCTCCCTCCCTTTCCCAGTGAATTCTCGCGTTATCGAGCCTCTCATTAAATTCACGTGTGCGAGCTTTCCCATTGAGTCATACGAATTCGCCGACATGTGCCCACAACCAGTCACCAGTCTCCACCCTCGTCGACAACTGCGATGACGACTACTCATTAAATTTGTCAAAGGAAAGTATAAACGATGCGTCAGCCGTCGTGCATGAGTGTGGTTGTGACTGTTCCTCTTTTTCTGAGTCAAGCTACCAGGAACATTTATTCTGTCGGTGAATTCTGCATGTAAATGTAGATCACAATCGATTAAACAGTAAGATTAGAGAATAGAACAGACTGGCGTGATGAATTTATGATGCTCTAGGTGAAATGACAAGCAGACCGGAAATTCTCACCAATACACTACCGGTACACACTCATGGATATGTGGTGCGTGCATGAACTTCGATAAACTACATTAACCCGTCAGGAGATTAAACCCGATTCTAATACTGCGGGAGAAAAATTTCACGTTTAGAATGTGTAACACATTTTATCGCTGGTTTAATTAGAAGAAAAGTATTAAAGACAATCGTATTGATAAATGAAGGAAGTTCGTTTGATTAAATTGTGGATTAGTTTCTGTCATAAGTATTATATTACTTAGGTTCTAACTGAGGCTAGCCCAGACTTCATAGTCTTTCCCCTGTTTCGTTATTTTCCCCCATTTTTAAGTAGTTTCCTTTTTTAAGTAGTAAGATATTGTAGTAAATTAACTTGGTCTATCACAAAAGTAATTTTCATTAAAGAAACTAGCGATTTAAAATAACCAACTAATCTGTGATGTTCTCACGATTAGAAAGAAAAACCTTATTGATAAGTTTAAGGGGTAGTAAGGTGGGAATTAGTTAGATTGGTATTTACGGATCACTCTAGTCATTGTCATTCGTTCCTTATCGGTCCAAGGAACATACGAACTAGGCGCGTTCTGTAACGTATGACAGGCTTAACGCTCTTAAGCTTCGTGCGTCAAATTCACTACCACTGATTAGATCGACCCTCCACATCCAGAGGCTCTCAGTAACGGAGAATCGTAACACGCGACTGTCGTAACCTGTCCGATGCATTAACGTCTCAACGGTGGGGGGCGGCTTTACGGTTTGTAGGTAAGGCATTATCTTACATGTGTGTGCACTATCAGGGATAATCATAGATGCGTCTATTGCAGCACTCTATATATGTTTAGGTTAGTGCTTGGATTATAGTGCTTATACATAGAATTGTCTCCCTCAAACTACTTTGTGAAAATTTTACTCTTTTATTTTATTTTACTATCTCAATGAAGGAAAGTACCTGTACCTATGTAAATAGGCAAAGGTAACGAAAGATGTGAAATAAACATTTAATGTAACACCAATTTTCTCAAAAAGCAGTTGTAGGAAGTTGTGATAAAGCCTCTCGTGTATACTTGAAAGCCTTGGACACTAGCAAACCTGGCAAAGTAACGTTTGAGAGCGAAATTCTAGGGGGTATTTGAAACACGGAGAAGCCACTACAACTTTGAATTGTGCGAACTATGTGATATAAATGTGGTTAAGAGGCACGAACAAGTTAAATCAAGCAAAACTAATTTTGCTTTTGTGCTTTTCGATATTTCCATCTTTGAATGTAAAGATACCATTACAATTTCTACGGTTTTTTGGAAATTGAGCTTTTTTTTTTTTTAGAAAAGCTGCTTTGTACAATAAATTGATGAACTCATTTAAAAATAACCATTTTGAAATCTAATTAGCAATTAAAAAATCGATATTGCTTATTTATAATTTTTTTATGATTTCAGGTGAGCAGCTTCTGATGATGAATATTTCTACGCTGATTGGAAAGCAGATAGTGAGTAAGTTTACAATTTTAACTATGGGGACAGTTATCACCATATATGTCTGTTTTATTACACAGTTTCCACCTCTGAATTCACATATACGTGTGAAATCGTAAGTCTTGTTGTGTATGACATCAATGATGTTGATGACGGTAATCAATATGTCGTCAATGTTGGTGACAATGACGATATTGTGTTTACTTCCTGTTCTATAGTGCATTTGCTGGTAGCAATAATGCTCAAGTTTGTCGAATTCCTGTTTGCTTTCTGCTTGATATGATACCTTGAACTCAGGATTAAATTGTCGTCTGAACACTTTAATAATCGGTATAAAATATAAATTCACAAATAAAAAGTGCGGATATTGGAGAAATGTCTATCCAACATCAAAGGTGTTTGAGTAATTGGATCAAATTAATTAGTGGATTCAGTTTATCTATAAAAAATTAGAGATTGGCTTACATTTTTGAGGCAAGCAATCAAATTGTCGAATGAGTGCAGAAGGATAATTAGAGGCTCTCATGCGACGAGAAAAGAAGCGATTGGCCCGTTCAGTCGATTTTTATCTCGAAGCATCCTCCAGAGGTCCAGAAAACGTTCGATTAAACTATCCTACCTCGATTCGCTCGAGTGCACGAATGTCGTTAGCGAATTTCGTTAACGACTCGTGAGATTCCTTCGTCGTTCGATCCGCGCTTCCTGAAATTGCTTCGAATTACATTTGCAGGGTAGCTTATCCCTTATAATAAATTAATCGATTCAGTAGACACTTTTTACATTGCAGTCTTGTAAAGCAAAAGAAAGAAAAAAAAAAGATTAAAAAAAAAACTAAAAATATGACTTAATATCTATACAGATATTTTATAGATTATATTTGTTTGTTTTCTATGTCATTATCAAATATTTAACTTTCCTGCTTTCACATCGAAATGACATGAAATTGAATTTTAAAAAATGCTGATGATGAAATTATGTTTGCGAAATCCTCTCAGGAATTCCTCTTGGAGTTTTAAGGTAGTAGTCGACATTTGATAGCTCCCATCCGGCGGTAATGTAGACATTGAATTATTTCGCCGCCGTTTGCCTTCAGGCATTCGTGTATAAAATATGACGTGTACGTTGATCCCCTCACTTAAATCGTTTTCCTTGTTAATCGCTGGTCGTTAGCGCTTCGCTTTGGTCGATAAAAGTTCTTCCCGTAGGGAGAATTTTCTTGTTCTTCCTCTTTATGTCACCTTTTCTTCTTCTTTATGTCACGTTTTCTTATTTCTGTATAATATCCGTATTTCTTACTTCCACGTGTCTTTGAACAGTCCCTATGGTTCCTCCCTGCTAATTTTAATTCTCAGAGAAGAGTAAATTGTGTCTTGGATTTTATTAACACGTCCCGCCACCCTTATTAGTGAAATACGAGGGTTCTCGCATCGATTTAACACAGCAAATTAACCCCACACTAATCACCCTTAGAAACTTCTTCACATCAGTGACTACTTCCCCTTGGAAGGAAGGGGACGTAAATATGAATGAAAAACTTTGATATCCCGAGGAACTATGAACCCTAAATACAATTCGCTAGGGCTGCCTTAGAACTGAAAGGTCAGAGTGGTTTGAAATTAGTAACTATGGGGTCTTTAGGGGAAGGTAAATCTTGAGGGTGGAGAATTAATATAATATGGAGAAACGTTTATATTTGTTCAAACTATTGTCAATTTTAGAGGGTTGTACATAATTTATTTATGAATAATTGGAGAAAGGCTCTCGATATTCGATAGGTTCAATGTTATATGAAAATTTAATATACATATCACGAGAGATCGTTAATCTCAATAGCTGAAAATATTTTTCGGATACTAAATTATACAAGGCTTAATTAAAGCGACTAATATAGTAATGAAAGAACATGTTCCAAATCTAAATTATACAGGTGTAAGATTAATGATTATTTTCTTTGTTTCTTTTGAATTTACCATGAACTCTTCTTAATTCTTTTTAACTCGATTAAAATACTCTGGTATAGCTTCTTGTATGTTCCTACATAATATTTGAATCAATTAAGAAATGTCTTCTATAATTGCCCCTTCAACCTTTTATAACAGAGGTCAGATAACATATCAAATTAAATTTCCAGTGTATTTTTTCACGCTGATAGAAAACTCGTTCTTATCTAATCATGTCAAGTCTGTATAATATTATTAAAAATTAGAATTTCTTGTATTTTAAAAAGGAAAATGCTTTCTTCGTTCGTAAAAAAAAAATTATAGAAATTTACTTGATTTATATTGGATTGTGTGATCATAATTAATTTGATGAGATTTGAATTGGAGAAGTGAAATAGAAATAGGAGAAAATAATTCTGATTGTCGATCTAATGTAAAAGTAACGAAAGGAAATTTTTGTAGGATCTTCACAAATTCAAGGGACATTATCGTTATATTGGAAAATTATTTTCAGCCTCATTTCCAACATTCTCGTACCTAATTCGTGTCTAGAGCTCTCAAGGCCGTCTGGTAATTTCTTACAATATTAACTCAGCTAAATTTAATTTCAATTAGTAAATGAATACTTTAGTATTTCAGTTTTTGTATCAAAATAGCTTTCTCGAAAGTATTTCACACACGAATGTTGAAGCTTTTTAAGGAGGTAACACACCAAACTGAAAAAACGTAGAGAAAATGATGAAACTTGGTACATCGTAAGATTTTGATATGAAAAAGACTTGGTTCAAGTTTGGTGAGCTGAGGTTGAGTCTGAAACGAGATATAAACAATTATTTTTTTTTACATTTAACACGGTGTCTTATGGCAATCGGTATACTTTTTTTACATTTTAATTCGTATCTCGGAAGGAAACATAGAGATCTCGAAAATCTTTTTTGTAGAGTAAAAAAAATTTCTGAGGATCATTTTAAAAAATTAAAAACATCAATTCATTGGCTATTAGTTGGTGAAAATTAGTAAAATATTACAAAATATATCGTTCCTTGTTACACTTGGCAACATCGCAAAGATAGTATAGTATATTTCGGTCAGCTGTTTATATGCGCACACCCAGAAAAAAAGTTTATTTGAATCAAATAAACGTATATTTGTTACAGAGCCAACTAAAAAATATCTTTGAATTAAATAAAATTTATTTGATTCAAAGAAATTTTCTATTTAATTCAATTAGAAAATTATTTAATTCAAATAGAAAATTTCTTTGAATCAAATAAATTTTATTTAATTCAAAGATATTTTTTAGTTGGCTCTGTAACAAATATACGTTTATTTGATTTAAATCAACTTTTTTTCTCAGTGCATATTCAGCAATATTCAGTTTGCACTGTATATGCTAAATCATGTGATCATGTCTGACTTATGTCATAGTCGTGAAAATTGTGATAAACAACAAGAAAAACCAAAATGTTTTTACTGGAGGGGCAAAAAAGTGTCGGAAAAAGTTTATAGGCATAGACTCACAGCAGCAAATGGCTAAAGAGATTTGGAAGAATCGCGGTGCTCCTAAAACTGTAAAAGGCAAACGTAACCTTAAAAATTCAGTAAAAGACACGGTAAATAAATTAATCGAAGGTCGACGAATTATAAATGTTGATATTTTGGCAAAAGAGATGATTTGCAAAAAATGTGACACTAGGCTGCATTTATCAGATATTGAACATGAAAAGCAGTTTGGTTTGGCATCGATATTTCATATACGATGTCAAAACTGCAAAGTTATTTGTACTGTTGCCACAGATAGCGCGCTTATTGCAAATTGTACAACGTTGCCACATTTAACTACTACGTGAACCAAAAGCTAAATAACTCTCTTTTGACTCCGTTAGTTGGTGTGTTACCTCCTTAAAATTGATTACACCTCAAAAACTTTCTTATAAAATATGTTGAATTATGAGGATCTGAAAATTGAGAAATAATTCAATTTGAAGACTCTCTAGTATTGAGAGTTTTTAATTACAAGTATTTTCACTTTCATATTTCTTGTAATTCGAATGTTTCCATTTCGAGCTTTATTTTTAATTTTTCCGATTTTGGGTTTGACACCTTTGCCAGTTTATATTTTTGAATTCTAATTAAGACATTCAAGTTTAAAATCAGGTTAATTATCTTTTATTTTTAAGAGATTAGTTTCGCTTTAAGTTGTTTAAGTAGGTGTAGCAAGGGAGTGAAAGAATTAGTAAATTAGTGACGGGAAAGAAAGGAAGAAGAGGTAGGCAAAGAAAGTAGGAGAGACTCGAGAGGCATAATTCTCACCTGGGAGGAGATGAGCCGCGTTTAATTACATCTATGGTTCTATTTAAAGCGGATGGAAGATCAGGCATCAAGAATCAAGTATGAAGCTAGGGCGGAAGAGAAACGTTGGAACTATGAAACTACAGAAGGGAAAAGGGAAGGGAAAAGGGATATGAGAGTAGGAAAGATCAGGGGTACTGGAATACCTCAGGGACCTCAGGGTGGTTCCATAATGCACGATATTGTACTTGGAGTGATTCAGCGACCGGCTGTCTGTCCGTAGCTCATTAAAGGCGCACGCTCGCTTGGCGTATCGCTGTTCATAAATATAAAATGCATGTACATACATATGACTACGAATTTATGTAAGTAGGTTTTGTGCTGCAGACTTGAATACACTACATGTGAGACTATAGGAGCTTTCGATTCCTCCCTTGTTTCCTTGCTCGCTTACTCGCTCGTCAGATAGTCTGTAGCTTGTCTGTCACGCACTTAACAGTCTGCTTTTATTAACAGTTAGCATACAAAACATCGTTTCGAAACGACCTTCGAGTCAATTATCTACCTCATCAAAATTCATTAACAACTCAAATGTTTTTTTTAAATTATCTTTTTTGTAATTTCAAACACAAGACATAAGGAATTAATTATTAACATAGGGGAGAGCACACGGAAAAAAAAAGTTCTTTAAATTTTACAGAACTAGTTCTATAGTAGAGGATACAGCGGGTAGTTTTTTAAAAGTTAAAATCTTCTTGGTTTTACATTATGTTGAACTATTCTATGAAAAACGTAGAACAGTTCTAGAAAATCTAAAACTCCAGCTAATATACAGTCTATATCGAAGAAGTCTTGAAACTTTAGAGAACAGTTCTAGAAAACGATAACCGATTTTGCGACGAAAAAAATAATGTTTCGTATTATTATCATTATTATTATTATTATACTCTAATACCTTTTATATGTTTAAGTACACAATTATTTACCACTACACAAACAGTCACTACTTATAAACTATTTATAAACGCACGCTATGAAAATTTTATTATTCGCCGCGGATTCGAACCCTAAAACTTTCGCATTACATTCCTAATTCCTAACGCACGCCTAAAGTATCGCGCAGCTAACCTAACATGCCATATACAAAAAAAAATCTAAGATATAAGCTACAGCTGAGCATGTGAAAACCGTTAAGTAACATAAAGATCCATAAAGACAACCGGGGTGTGGGGGTGGCGGCAAGGGACGCGGAGAATTTCGCTACCTGCGCAAGTAACGACTGCGCAGCTCATTTTCTAGAACTCAGTTCTAGAAATCTTACATTCAAGTAGTTCACAAATACTCAATAACTCAAATCGAATTTCTATGAGACTTTTCAACATTTTTTCAAGAACTTTTCTATACATTTCACTGAATTGAGGTATTTAGACTTTATAATGGTCTCATTACAAACTCTCAATATCTCAAATGTAATTTCTACGAAACTTTTCAACATTTTTTCATGAATTTCTCTATGTATTTTATTGAACTTTTTTGAATCGGACTTCAATGTAAATTTTACAGAACTTTTGTAGAGTTATCCCAGAACTGTTCTACATTAAATACTGAAAGTTATATGAAATCTATTAAATTCGTTCAAGATTCGCTTCTATCCCCGACTATAGAACTAGTTTTGTAAAATTTAAAGAACTTTTTTTTTCCGTGGCAGGTTAAATTTATAATTTTCGGGATATCGTTTCTGTATTATAAAAAGATTTTGCTGTCGCTGTATCGTATGGCTACGCTCATTTTTATTCTGGATTGTTTTAATCTACCACTCTCATTTTTAGCATTGCTGTACTTCTTTAGACTCCTACTTTTATCTTTGACCAATTGGCAACGGTTTCGAAATACAACTGTTATCTCGTTATAAGGTAGAAATCGCAAGAAAGAGAAGTAAACTGAATCAGCACGTGACGTGACCGATATGACGAGACTCAGAATTAAAAAAAAAAATAAAGATGAAGAAGTGAAGGGTGAGAGAGAATGAATAGAGGGTACACAGTACTAAAGACGACAATGCTACCACCGATTACAATTTTTATGAACCTCGGTGGCATCGGATTAAAGAGAGCCTAGACGAGGAATGCAATTTCCTGCGGCACTCTGGAACATTGTGACGGTGGTAACAGGGGTGCGGATGAACTTGCCGGGTACAAGGGTTGGTTGGAGTCAATACTTTTTCTGGTCATCTTCGCCAACTCGATTAATTCGTGCGCTGTATCGTTTTACGGAGATAGCGAGATGCTGGGGTGATAGTTACAATTAAATGTGCAAGCAAGGAAATCGAAAAATTTGGTTGACATCTCGACCGATCGATGGTGCGATAACAAAGCAGATAGCAATCAGCTATGAATTCAGTTGTAAAATTAGGAACTTTTTGGCGATTTTAAACCCCCTCTCCATCTTGAATAACACTGTGTAACATGCTTCTTACCCCCCTCCCCTATTATGTCGTAATTAAACGTTAATATAGTTCAATTAAATAATTAAAATATTTTTTTTAAACTCGTGCTTGGCAAATGTAGAAATTTATTATTGAACTTGAATTTAAAGTAAAAAGGAACTTTCAAATTGATTGAGAAAACAATCTCTGAAAGCATGTAAAATATTTCAGTCGAAATTAGACATTCTTATGTTGGGTTCTCGTGAATTTGACTCTTTTGTTTACATATTTAAAGAGCCTCCTAAATCGGATCCTTTCAAAACAAACATATTGCGTTTTAATTAAAATGTGTAACATTTTAGAAATGACTCTTATTGATATTTTCACGAAGCCAATCAGGGTCAGGTTTATAATTACTAAATGTTTATCTTTTCTGGGACGATTTATATAGTTCTTAGAAATTTCCACCTGAGTTCATCTTCATTGTTCCACAAGGCTTCTTATGTTTTGTTTCTGTTGACTAACCTTCTCCAAACTCTCAATAGTAAGATTTCGAAATTTTCAACCTTATTCTCTTAGTTTGCTTTTGACTTTCGTCCGGAGAAGTTGGGAAAAGACTAATCCGATAAAGTCAACGCGTAACATGATCGCGATTAATTTATAGATTAATTAATTGATTTGTATTCTTTGCTAAGTCTTCATATCAAAGTGTTATTTATTTTTTTTTTGTTGAAAGTTTCATTTCTCGTGTATTGTGAAAAGGTTTTTCCGGCTCGGTTGTCTTCTAGCTATCAAAATATGCTAGCAAAATAGGTGCTATAGAATACAGAAGGTATTTAGAATTTCGCATTTCAAAAATATGTCTGTCTTTTTTAAAATATTGAATATCGATTTTGAACACCCTCCGTTTTCCATGTAACTCACAGTAACATTTGGTTGACCCCCCCCCCCCCTAATGTGTTTTATGTAATACTTGAAAAGCCCCTTTGGGTTAGTTGAGAACTTATTGGTGATTGAAGTTACTTTGTTAAAGTGTGACAGACCGATTTAATCGAAAGTCAAAGCAACAAGGAAATACCGATAGAGTTAGATACCCTTAAGCTTAATTGTAATCAAGCCACGAATACCACCAGTCTAACAATTTAGAACTTAGACAACAATTTGCAAGGAATGATATTACTTCCTTGATAAACTCAGATTGTCCTCTGATCTAGTCAATATCTATATATTGAAGGTATATGGAAGAAATTAGAATTGTTGAGAAGTTTGTATCGTGACAATTATATTATCGATTGCTTCATTTCATGAAAACATTTAATTCCTTTTTCGCAAACGACGTGCTAAAGCTAAAATTTCAGTTTATTCCTAAATATGAAAGTAGCTACTGAGTTTGAAACAATAGGAGTCGAGAAGCAAGTTCGGTTATGGAAACTGTGAGCAACTGGTGACTAGGATGAAAAGTTATCGTCTAACTTTTGCTGTTATGCATTTCGATTCGACGTGAAATCCAGTCCCTATTTCACGCTCGGATAATGCGCGCTTTCGCGCTCGGGTAATACGGATTTTCAATCCTCGGAGGTGATGTCATGTTTTAGATGCTATTTTAGATGCTGTATTGGACGAGTCTCATGCTCATCAGCTCTCTTAATTTGAATTAGTGACGTATCTTACTTCTGTCTCTTTCAATCATTAGATTTTCTCTGAGTCTTTAGAGAATATATGGCATCATCATACAATTAGAGAAGCTTCGACTTTAAAAGCAGTTGCAAACTTTTCCTATTCAATAGAACTCTTCAAATATTTTAAATTATACATATAGACATTAAAGCGACATATTTTCCAAAACGTCGATTTAATGCTTAATTTCAAATTGGAATTTCAAACTCATAGCTATAAAAACTCTAAAGTGTAATTAAAAATTTTTTAATTGAAAATGAATACTTGAAATGATTTTGAAAGATTTGAAAGATTGAATATTGAAGAATTGTTCTGTATGATACTGTAATGGTTTAAGGCTTCTCATTCGATCGCCAAAGTTAAGCAGCGCTTGATTTGGTTATACTCGGATGGAGGTCGTTGTACTATAGGGAGTGTATTTGTCAGTTTTTAAGCTGCATTTACTTTCGTACTAATGCATAATAATACCTCATAATAATACATATTGATACCTCTCTGATTTTCATCGTTTTATATTGATAATTTTTACTATTGAAAATACAAAATTTTTTTTATAAAAAAAAATATATGAAAATTTAAGATAAATTGTATTAAAGTAATAGTATATTGTGCAACTAGTGGGAGAAGTAGGCGATTCCAACGAGTGTGAAGTTTGCCGCGC
>CAJFCO010000161.1:406587-421834 GCA_904066015.1 Synergus gifuensis
AGATGAGCCTCCGAAGTCGCATTTCCATCGCGGGTGTTGGACAAAATATATTTTTTATCAAATGTAGTATTTTCACTAATAATAATTTTCAATATGAAACATTTGTTCCTGAATTACAACGCAGTCTAAGAAAAATGAATATTCTAACTTTCCGAATGTAATGTTGTTTTGGAAATGAAAAATCTAAAGTATTTTGAACCATTTGTGGTGATGTTGGATGATTTTGATGGTTATCAGGGTATAAGCAGTGCACGATTGTCGCGACATTAACCCATAATAAACCACGACGTAGATAATCGAATACACGACGTGTAACAAGCCCCCAGCACCTCTAGGTACAAGGGCACGTGGGGTACTGTGGTAATTTAGGTACCATTGGTTTGGTCAATAGCCAATTCCTA
The DNA here is from genome assembly GCA_904066015.1 of Synergus gifuensis. Lineage (NCBI taxonomy): Eukaryota > Metazoa > Arthropoda > Insecta > Hymenoptera > Cynipidae > Synergus > Synergus gifuensis. The sequence continues at coordinate 406,989 of CAJFCO010000161.1, forward strand.
TTTGGCTTCCCTCCAAGGGTCCAAACAAACCAGCCACATTCCCGCGAAAAGGCAAAATGTAAACCACCCCCTCGGAAGGCAAACGTCCACGAACTTGTCCGAAACGACGAGGACGTTGTCGGCGATCAAATCGACCCCGTGTAACGGTTCCACTCCTACACGACGGATATGTACGAGTCTCTCGATTCCGAGGGTCTTTCCAGATATAACGACCGTTTTCGGAAAATGGATGGCCGTATTTGTGCAGGAACAAGCTGCTTCTTACGAGGTCCTTATCCACCAAGGGGGTGGAATGCGTGGGTGGGAGAGAGATCTAAGAAGCCATTTTCCCTGTCGAGCTAAAAATGTGTCCGCTAGTATGCCGCGATCGTTCTACTACCTTCAGAAATTCCGGTCACGGTTCGTACATTATTTTCGTACAACGACAAATGTCGGTTTCACCTTCTATGTATATTAAAATGTCGTGAGCGGAGGTCGCTTTGATCCCTTCCTGAAACACATTATTATGTATGTTATGGATTTTGTTTAAACAGTGGGTCATTAATTTAATATGAGTTTACAAATTTGACCGAATAGCAATTTGCTTTAATTATTATTTTTCCTAAATGTCAATTTACCTAATTTTATAATAATAACTTTTCCGAATGAGTTTTTGTTTTAATTTTTATTTGTCGGAGTTAACATTTGTCATTATTTTTATATTTCCTAATTACCGTCTGACAATATTTATTTACTCGAAATACTATGTGTCATAATTTTCATGTATCCAAATGTTCTTTTAACATATTATAATTCCATAAAATAAAAATTATGCTATTCGGTTTAGTAATTTTCGGTAAAATAAATATTAGGGAAAATAAAATTTGGGAAATATTCATGCGCCTCTTTGAAATGCAATATTTCGTGGACGCATGTTATTCTAGACTTGTTTAACCAGAATTTGACGGGAACAAAGTAGATTTATTTTTAAGCTTGTGACATTTGATGGAAAAAGTTTGTTATAGGAGTTCTTTAATTAAGCTAATTCTCCAAACACTGATAAAGCACTATAATCTTATAAGGTATTTTCAATTCACAGTCGTTTTTACAACATTTTTACGATAATTTATATCGATTTAACCCTTTCTACAAATCAGTAGATACTATGTACTTCACAAGTTTATCGTTGAGAAACACTTAAGCCCAATCTATATATGTATGGAGGAACATAATGTTTCAAAGAACGGCACGTGTTTGCGAGACTCTCACGGCATCACGCAAGTGCTGAAGATAGCGAAGTTCACGCCTGGAATGAAAACTTGGATGGTCGTTAACATCTTTGCATGCTTAAGCTTGCATTGAATTGCGTGTAGTTCATGTAATATTAGGCTAGGTAATGTTTTGTAAAGTGTTTTGTTTTCGTGAAAGTAAAAACCACCTTTCCAAAACGAAAGTTTTGTCTTTCCAAAAGACAAAACGTTCTAGAGTGTTTTCCAAAAGCTGTGATAATGAATGGAATCGGCGATATAAATACTAAAAGGCTTTTATGACTCGTCTCTATCTAGCTGGTACATCATTTCGTTCACCTTTGACAGTTAAGAGGGCGAGAGAGAGTTTCTCGCGGAATCGATTGCAGTACGTGACCTGAGGGGATCCTGAAGAAGGGAGAGAAAGAAAACGAGAAAAAGAAATAGTTGGAGGTAGTGCGAGGGTGGTTAGTTATAGGTTGGTCGAAGAAGCAAGGACAAAAGCTAGAATTGCAGGCTGCAGAACCATCGGCAACGCAAACTGAACGAAAGAAAAATAAAAACGATTCTCAGGACGCTCAGCATTTCGAGCTTTGAATTCCTCTGTATATTCGAAGGATTTTCTCTAATGAAATAATTAAAATTACAAAGCTCTGAGAGGCGTTTCCTTGAAACGCATCCCTCGCACTCCTCGTCGCTTATTTTCGCTCTCCTACTTCCTCCAAACTCTCTATCCTTCCAATTTCTTCGGAATTTCTCTGGAGGAACCTCATCTCTAGAAAGCTTGCTTGACGAAAGGGGAAGAATGGGTTGTCTTTGACTAACTACATAAACTTTCTTAAATTAATGTATGCAGTATGTATCTTCCTTACGCTCTTTGAAGAAGGTCTCGATTAATCCGGGAGGAATAAAATTGTCTGAAAATTGGTTATTGATTTTTATGTTCTTCTTTCGAGCTAGTCGAACAAGTTCTTTAGAATTAGATATTTCCAAAGCTATTGCCTTTAAATGTTGATTATCTCAAGTTCCCAACTTCTAAATTCTCCCGGATGACTTTCAACTTTTGCTACTTGAAGAATTTCTACAATGTTCTTCGATTGAATGAAATGTTGATAAAAAATGAATGGGAGGTGATCAGAATCTAAAAGATACGTTTCAGAAGAGTTTAAAGAGTTCTTAGAAGAAGCTGGGATTCATAATTGCAGCTTTAGATAGGCTCATTTAGGCTACTTGACCCTCTTAGATTTCGTGAGAAGTACTTGAAGCCTTCTGTCTTATTTACTCTCTTCTTCGCGAGACATTTCACAGAACTAAAACATTTTTTTAACATCCGAGGTAACACCTTATATTTCGTGAGTTGTTACCTCGTTGATTTGTAAGAATGACTTATACAAACGTTCACGCCTCTTTTTCTTTTTTTTCTTTCGATTTATGGTTTCTTGCTTGCTCTGCAATTATGTAAATGCATAATTTAACGGATCGCGTTACACGTAACGCCAGGTTGCGAGATATAAAAGGGCCGAAGGGATCTCGTTTCGCGCCATCCCTATCCTTGCTCGAGGCACTTCTGTTCCTCCGGGGAAAGAAACGCCCCTGGGACGCTGTAGTCACGACGACGCGAGGCGTCGCGTGATTCGAACGCGTTAAAATATCGACTGTGTTCCCCTCAAACTTAAACAGGCTAATTTAGTTAAAAGGACGTGGTCGATGGCGGTCACAGCTTTGAACGCGTATCTCGCCTCGTTAAAAACTTTATGAGACTTTGTGTCGGATCGCCGCCTTTCTTTCTCTTCTTTATTTCCTGGACAGTTTCATCGGTCATATTCCAACTCCCTTCTACTCATTTATTTTCTGTGACGACAATTTTCTATCATTTTTCCATTTTTACTCTCCGCTGACGTCGTATTCGGTTTCCTTTAATTATCAGCGACCTCATTTCGAGCGGACTCAATTCGGATTCGATATTCTCGAATCTGAATCAGTAAATTCCATCGTTTGAGACAAATGTCGATATTTAATGAATTGAATTATTATTCAGTATTCTTTTTTTTTTTTTTTTTTTTACAAATTAATGAATCTCTCTTCTTTATACTCCCTCGGAAGTGTGATTCTCTTTGAATCTCTGGAAATTCTTTGCAATCCCTTTAAATCATTGAAAATATCTTGAAATCTTTAGAAACCACTTAAAATCTCAAAGCGAACCTGGGAATTCTTTATAATAATTGTTAATTATTTACTTAATAATTAATTACCTTTACGAAACGTGGCACCTTCCTCCTTATTTCGAACATAGGAGTGAATTATGATCAAATCTGTGATGCCCTTAATGGTAATTAATTACTAATTTAATTCTAGTAAATGATACAAAAACGGAAATACTTTTTGACATTAAATAATATCTTCATAATTACGTATACAACTTACTGATAGTGTATGGCTTTGCTTGTTATTGAAAACCTTTTGCTGACATGAAAGAAAACAAACTTAAACTGACCCTCAGGTCTAAGCTGAAGTATTTTGTGGTCGATTTTCTACGGCTTCTTGCCAGGAAGACTACTCTTAGCTCGGTTTATCCTGAGGCACGCCTCTTTTCCGGGAAACCGGAGATGTTTGCTTGGCACGCGCAGCAATATTGTCAGACTCAGTGAAAATTAAAGCTCCAGATGTGCAAGCTGTTTCTTACATCCCTTCTTTACTTATTTTGATAATTTTCATGAAATTATAGCAGTAATTTCTAGTATAGTGTAATTAGATCTCGTTTGAGTATCCAAAAGTTGAAAAATGTCCAAGATGAAACTGATGATTCATTTTCGATGGTCAGAAACAACATGGACAAGTTCCAATGAAATTCGGCGTACGCTTAGTAACTAATATGCATAAATTAGACAAACTGATGACGATCAAGGGAATCATATATCACTCGAGAAATTTAATACGATCTTTTCTTCCACTTCTCGCATATCTTAGGAATAATCGATCTTCTAATGAGTCAGTGTTTCGATCCTTTATTCCCGCCCTCTTTTCACGTACTATAGCAACCGAAAACTCAGTTTGCTTCACACGTCTCATGAGTTTACGGTCAAGTCGTGCTCGGGAGCAACCTCAAAATATACCTAACAGGGTTATTCATGGAGAAATATAAACTTGATAAACAGCAATAATTATTACTTTCTTAGCACATTATCATTGTCCAGATGAAAATTGTTAATGGCTTTCAGTTATAAATTTGAAGTTACCTAATTAAGATTCAATGTTGTTGTAATGTTCTATGTTGTAGAAGATTTTCTTTACAATGCACAAGGAGTAAAGAGATTGCTTTATATCATAGTTTAAAAATTGAAACTGTAATCATAGGGCCATATTTTATAAGTTACATTAAGTTTCGTAGACTGAAGTAGGAGGGATGCTGAGACGTTAACAAGGAGTAAGAGAAGTGTTGAGGAGAGGTGCTGATTTTTTAACGTCTCGAGGTGTACATTAATATTCCGTAGCACCGGCAAAATGTAAATCTGAAGGATGCCCCTTTCCATCTTCTTGGTAGCGTACTTCATCTACATCTTGCTCCTTGTCTCGTTCGTATTGCGCATCTTTCCAGTTCTTGGTCCATCACTTGCAGAGAAGAGAACACTGCTTGACACTTTTTCCTTCATAACCCTTGGCCCATCCTTTTTTATCTCGACATCTTCTCAACCCATATTCCCATCATAAAACCATCCCCTAACAAGCTCAATTTGAATTTAGTCTTCCCCGTCCCGATCCTCCGACGGTGTTCGATTAATTAATTTGTTAATTATTTATTCGCCCCCGGGAAATTCCACCCGGTGACTGAACGCAAAGTGCAATGACGCGGCGTTGCCTGATAGTCATGTGTTGCAAGTAGGGGAAACTACCCCACATTAATAGGGAAAAAATTCACTGCGCTTTAGTGCGTCAGTTTACAACGAAACAGAAATATTTCCGTATTTAAATAAAACCTGCATTTTCAAATACCTATTAACATAGAAAAAAGTATCATAAAATGAAATTCGGAATCAATTTGGTTAGATTTCCAAAATTTTCGAAAAAGGTTAACTTTTGATGCGAAAATCGTAAAAGAGATGAACCCGTAATTGTGCACTTGTGCTGTGCAATGGGGGTCAATTGAGTGTCAGTCATTGTTAGAAATACCGATGATGAATTTATTTTGAAAGCGTTTAACAAATTTGGTCGAAATAGCTCGCTTTTTGACGACACCGAGGGGAAATTGAACGCAGGCAGTATTAATCGTGCATAAACGTAGCAGTGTGAAAAAGTACCTGGCCCCTAAAACTATCTGCTGATCAAAACATTTTCCAATACTCTCTGATGCAATTCACTCCCGTAAGAGCTCTGACAGATGATTATCGTTCACCTCTCATTCTCCGTTCTCCAAATTATATTAGCAGCTGCTGGAAATTATTTACTTGCATTATCGCGCATTGTTTCCGAAATGTCCTCTTAAATAGATTTGAATTCTTTAAAAATCACCCAGAATATGTCACAGAATTCGTGATAAATAAATATCCTTCTTACTGTAGGTTTCATATATTTTTCTTTTAATTATACACAATCTTTTGTATCTATTTACACCTTTATCATTAAACGATCCTAATTTCCAACGACCCTATTTCCAGGGCTCTCGCCTGCTCGTAAATTATATCTTAAGCATATTTTCGTAACGAAGGCGGGTGAACAGATTTCGCACGATGAGATACCATGTCACTTCTCGTTATATCCACTAATGATCGCATAAGAGAGCATTGATTAGTTAATGATCCGGAATCTTAAAAGAATATTGGAAGCTAATTAGGCCAGTGCGTTCCTTAATAGGCTACGCCACTGGGTGTACTTGGCCAAGCGTAAATATAAGGCGTGGCAAGGAAAAGTACGACCTGCTCTATAACGATCTAAAAGTAGAATTTCCTATTTCATTTTCCTTCTCGATGCCACACCAAGTCATCATACACGCGACAAGTTACCACTTTCAACGTCAAACAAAAGAATCGCAGTTTCAAAATATTATGAGAAACTCGTAAAAAGTTTGCGAAAGTTACAGTCATTCATTGTTCGCGCAATCAGACTAGGGTCATTAAACCATTATGGAAACTATTCTTAATGAAAATCCAAACAATTTAATTTCTTCTTTAATAAAACTTTGAAAATTCTGGTTGAAGAGAAAATTTTCCGAATTTTGAGGCTCTGTAATTGATAGATTCAATAATCGAAACCATTTAATATCGAAAGGAGTCCAAAAAAGTTTCAACTCCCCACCACTCTTTATTAGCAAAATATTTTCATTTTATTCTTTTTATTAATTGAAAATCTTCATGAAATTGATAAGCTTTTCATTAATATGAAAAGATATAGACCAAAAACATCTTATTAATCTAGACGAGTTCATCTGGATGAATTCATTTATTATAGATTGAGTCAATATTAATATATCTCCACTGTTATAACAATAAAAAACGGAAAGCTTGGCTTTGATGAAGAAATTAATCGATTGCTATGCCAGCAAACAAGAATTGAAGATTTATTCGTGCTTAAGCTGATTCTACGAGTTCGTACTGTAGATATATATTGTGTTTCGTCTGCGACAATGCGGCTCCATCCATGTACAACTGTACACATCGAGATTTGGATGAGCTTAGCCGGGGTTCGAATTCATTTAGTGTCTCGATTTTCGCCGGATCTCGAGCGAGATTCGTGCTATTGTCGCAGTACAGTCATCCCTGATGCGTGAGGTCCAATATACATGTGCTATTTGTCTTTCGTACATTTACGATCCTTTGATATACGATTCATTATTCAAGAATAGTGAACATTCCGAACCTCGATGGTAAAATCGAGATCAAAAATCCATTTAATCTTTGCACATTGTACAAATGTAAAACTAGCTGTGAAGTTGTATCAACTTTTGTGCTCATTCAATGAGCACTTTGCTTCCTGTAAGCAAATATGATTTGCTTCCTTATAGAGGAAGCATTAATTATTCTTTACATCAACATTAAATTTTGATTATTTGAGAAGTTATATTCGAAAAATTCATTTTCAAAAATTACAATAAAGCACAATTTTCTTATTTTTCAATGAAATGCATTAATCTCATAGGTCAAACGATTCGTTTCGACTTAAGGAACCTTTATTTTCCTTACGTCAGCTTCGAATTTTGAATATTAGAGAAGTTATAGTTGAAAAACAAATTTTTCAAAATTAAATAGATCAATAATTTTGTTATTTTTCAATGAAATGAAATAATATTATAGACCAATCGATTCGTCTCGATGCAAGGAACATTTATTTTCCTTATGTCAAGTCAAAATTTTGATTATTTGAAAAGTTATAGTCGAAAAATTAATTTTTTAAAATACAATGAACCATAACATCCTTATTTTTCAATGAAATGCATTAATCTCATAGGTCAATCGATTCGTCTCGACGTAAGGAACCTTTATTTTCGTTACGTCAGCTTCGAATTTTGAATATTATAGAAGTTATAGTTGAAAAACTAATTTTTTAAAATTAAATAAAACCATAACTTTGTTATTTTTCAATGAAATGAAATAATATTAAAGACCAATCGATTCGTCTCGATGCAAGGAACATTTATTTTCCTTACGTCAAGTCAAAATTTTGATTATTTGAAAAGTTATAGTCGAAAAATTAATTTTTGAAAATACAAGTAACCATAACTTTGTTATTTTTTAATGAAATGCATTAATAATATAGGTCAATCGATTCGTTTCGACCCAAGGGATCTACGTTTTCCTTACATCATCTTTGAATTTTGATTATTTGAGAAGTTATAGTGAAAAAATGAATTTTAAGAAAATTATAAATGTACATAAAACTTGTAAAATTAAATATTTTGTTAAACCATTGTAAGAAATTCAACTAGGTGTATAATGAAATAACTATGCAAAATTTCATCAATTTATCTCTACGCGTTTTCAAGAAATTGCTGGATCGTGACATACACACACACACACACACGCGCGCGCGCGCGGACAATTTTTCAGGACATCATGTTAGATATATTGACATTAAAATATGTTGAAAAAAACCTTTTTTAGGAAACTGGATTTTGTCACCACCACAAAGCTTCCTCTATGAGGAAGCAAAATGTGTAATGTAATTATCGAAATTAAGGCAACAAGTTTCAAAGTAACTATAGTTTCAGTTAGGTAAATTTTTTTTATACTGTGGTGCATTTGAGTAATTCAATTATAATATTAAAAGGGAGCAACGAATAGATTTTGAGATAAATTAGTAATTCTGAACAATACCCGGGGAAAAACACTCAACATGTAGAACTACACCGCTGTGTATTCCTTTTTATTTATCCCATGTAGTTAAAGACATTCGTTGTAAATAGAAACATTTGGGATGGTGGTCACGAACAACTTTATTAAGTCCATCCTTCGAGGGGTCGCACGCACGATCGTCGTGCCTTAATTCCTCTTTACCAATGGAAGGCTAGCTGCACAGATTGGGTCAGTTCGACGAATATCTTTTTTTTTCTTTTCAGTGCACATTTGCTATCCATCAACTTCGCTACAGTCACACAAGATAGAAGGAATTTTAATTAGTTCATTTGTTACTTTTTCAATGTTTCATTTAGGAGCTAATATCCATTTTCTACTTAAATTTACAACACGCAAACATTCCTCGTTGTTCGGTTCTCTTCTCTTCCGTTAACCATTCGTATATAGCCGCTTGTTGGCGTACAACACGCAATTGTACGTTGACGCTTTGTCTCATAATTAGTCGGTTAACGCCTAATTAATAGTACATGGGACTAACGCGCATCTCACCTTGTACCGGGAAAATGTATTAAGTGACTCAGTTTTGTGTGTATCGTCTCTGTAATGAGTAGACTATCAAACAATAGATTCCATTGCGCAGACGCGATCAGAAGCAGGTGTGGACAAATTTTGTAATTTAGACTTTAATTAATTCGATGCCTTTTGTGCAGCTGCTTTATACACACAATTAGAGAAAATTCTGATTTTGCGAGAGTTCCAAGCTAGTTTGATTTGCTGTAATTATTTACTGATTTTTTAAATTAAATATCTATTTAATGAAATCGAATAGGATTCTGAAATATCACAAATTGTTATCCTATTATATAGCTTACTTTATATAGTTTCCAAATATAGAAAAAATAATCTGTTATTCCTCAAAAAGTCCAAGCGAACAAAAGTGTTCATTATTTTTATTAAGCAAGTAACAATCATATCTCTGACACTCTCATTTGCTCTTTAATTATTCAGAAAAAGCTTACTAGCCCTCCCAGTTCAGCGTAATTTATTAATCCAATCCCCAAGAGAACTTATACACGTGAAGCGTATAACAGGTTGAACCTTATAACGAGGAAAAATTACACTCTTCTAAAATTTCGCCTGCAAATGGAAAATATTTAACTGCTAAAAATGTACATAAAATTCTATAAACGTGCACAATAAATCTTTGTGATTTGAATTGAAAAATGATGATAAGAAAAAGAATAATTGTTTGAGATTATGTTTGAGAAAGGTCCTTTATACTATGAGGGATTGAAAATCGCAAATGTCAAAACAGGAAATTGACTTGGAGAAATTCTGAAAAAAAAGGTAGATCAAGCAAATAATTTCCGTCCTCTTGTCACGCGAGATTGAAATCGCGTATATAAGTGCTGATCGCCATTAACGATCTTCAAGTTTTATACGATAACAATTTTATTGTTTTCAGACATTAAATTGCGTATTTGCACCTTGTTTTTCTTATTATTATAGATATCAATTATTTTGTTTTTATTTTCTAATGTATAACTTTCTCCTATAAATACTGATACAGTCGAAATAATACTTTCCATCGCAGATTTGTGAATTGCGAGTTTCTATTCTGTTGAAAGCTTTACCAAATAATCCTCACTTCAATGTTGAGTAATCGGGGATGCTCGAATTGCCTAGACACTTTAGCGCCTCACAATCTTCCGGATAAACGCATAATAGTTTACCAGTGCGAACTGGAAAAATCCCCAAGTCTTATTATTTCTCTTTACTTTTCGATTTTTATTTCTACAACCCTCTAGGTATTCAAAGGGGCATTCGTGAAAAGATCTTTACTGAGTAATGCGAGAAGAAAATCTGCAGCCATTCGCATTTTCAAAAGTAACTCTCTCGACAAATATTTTCCTTTTCTTTATCTTTTTTTCTAAGCCACCTAGTCGTCTAGAGTTGAAAATAATTCTAGACATATAAAGAGATTCATATAGTTTTTGTTGAGTGTACTGAAAGTTTATTTGAACTTGAAGTTCTGTGAATATTTTCCACATTTTCTGTATACCTTTTAAAGGACTACTCTTCCTTTGTATATTATTTAACAACAGTTTGTAGGAAACAAGAGATATTTTTCTCATTGTTTCTGCACAGTAAATTTTGAAAGTTTCATATTTTTATATTTATTCCCCTTTATACACAACCAAGCAAGTAACCAACCCAATTTCCTGTTACGCAAAGTCGAGAAGCCTTGTATATGGCGAAGCGAAGTTTTGAGAAATTATCCTCCTTACAGTTTCCGGGATCTATTGATCCAAGTTTTGAAACTTTCTACAAGGCTTCTTTCTTTTACTTTGTGATCTCCGTAATACAAGTCGACGGCAATTTTTGATAGTGTAATTGGGCGCATTTTATCAAACATTCCTTATAAAATATAATAAAGTACAAGAGTAATCTTTCTATTTTGCTTTTTCAGTTATTCGTCGCTGGAATGGACAGTCAATCTTCAAAGTACATATTCTGGATTTCGGCTGAAAGCTAGGAAAAGGATTGTCCAATCCTCTTGATGAAAACATTGAAAGTATATCTGCAAAACTGGAGGATCCGAAGAAAAAGTGGCCCCTGCAATGTCCCAGGTCTTCGGAGAAGTCTAAGTCTATAGAAGAGAAGGGATCTCCAGGGACCGGCCTGAAGACATCATGTCGCCATCGTTACGATGTGGGACAGTTGCAACGTGAGTCAATTTTTGAATTCCTCAAGTTTCCAATCATGGTAGAGATGAAAGGTCCGTACTACCACGGAAACTGGTTGTAATTATAAATCTAAAAATCACACAGTAACGGCTAATTGAACTTCATTGTTAATTAGCAAGTGGATATTCACCATATATTTATTTATCATTATTATTGCAGGACCATTATTTCTTGGTTCGCGATATTGATTAACTTGCTTTTTTATTTAAAAGAATTAAAATAATTGTTAAGTCTAAAATATCTAGTATTCAAGGATACAAGATTATAAGGATAAACTTTTCAGTAAATTAATTAAATTTAAATTCGTGAAAAATAAGATATTTAGTTTGTCTAGATAACCAAGAAATGGACGGATTAACCGCATATCGAAGGAAGCCGAACATGTTCTTTTGGTAATTGTAGTCAATTATTCCTTCGATGCGTGGAAAATCCGAAGGTTCATTTTGTGTTTAATGTTTTTGATCACTTGTATTTGTATATTTTATTTAGTATATTTTTGAATTTTATTTGAACTTGAGATATTTTCTTTTCTTCTGATTTAAATTAATTTTTGAGTAAACTTCTTTATTTTTAAATGTATACACGGAAAAAAACGGCTATGGTTGTGACAATCTCAGAAACAGTAAAATATGGTACAACTGCAATTTATGATTGCCACTTCTACGATTGTGGTTGTGGCAGACAAAAATTAATCAGTTGTACCATATTTTACTATTTCCGTGGTTGTCACCACCATAGAGTTTCTTCCGTGTTGTAATTTCTGTTCTAATATTTAAGTTAAACTTTAAATAAGCTGGTAATTCTAAAATTGAGAGAGAAAATGATAGAGTTTTAGCATTATGTGATATTAATTTTAATATGCTTTTTTCTTAGCGTACACCGTTTTTAATGAAGTCAGTTGCAAAATCTAAATTGTGTGTGTGTTTGTAGATGTTGCCTGACTTGAGTAACTTTTTGAAATACAATTATTAATTCACTTAATATATTTATTTTTGATTTACAATAAATTACTTTTTGATTTATAATATTTGAATTTAGCAATTAGTTTTTTCAGGGTGTCTAGCGTAAATGATATAAAATTCATATAGTTTTAATTTTTAAGGATAAAATTTTTCAATTAAAATTTAAAACTTATCGAGATTAAAAAATGTTTTTGATTTCTTCTATTGCTAACCCTTCATATATTATTTTGAAAAATCAAATTAACTTCTTCCACCTAGATTATTGTATTGTTCCTAAACAGTGTGTGTGCCTCAACAATTTTTGATTTGAATTCAGTTATTATTAATTTAACTTTTAAATTATCACTCTATCTATAATCCTTATTCCCGGAATTATTAGTAAAATAATACGGGGACGGATTATTTCCAATTCATTTGAACAATGAAATGGGAATTTACATTAGAGTTTTTATAACTGTCTTTTTAAATAGTGAACTGAAAAGAAAAGTTCAATTCGAATCACTTTTTGTTTGGCAAGCTGATGCAACAATACTCTAATTTATTAATAGCATTATTTTTATTTGAAAGTAGTAACACAAACTATTACAATGTGTAATTGTTCGTTAACTAAGTTCAGTTTGGAATATTAAAATAAAAAGTTTTCCTGCATCGAAAGCTTTAAGTTTTTAGTTCAGAAAGCCAGAAAATACCTAAAAACGAAAAGAAAGTGTTAATTTAACATGAGTTAATTAAAAATATTTTTGCTTCATTTTTTTACAGAGAGTAAACCGATTACATACTTGATATCGCTAGACGCCCTGTTTTTGTGTCAATTTTACAAAAATTAAAATCTTATGTTAAAACCGTTTAGAAAGCGGTGTACGATTTCAGGGTTGAAGCTGGTATGTGTGTGCCCTAATGTGGCCCTATAAGCTCAGGTGTCGGATGTGTCCCGGGACTTATCCCTAGGTTTAGGTTCCTTTGCACCGGGGCAGTGTGAATGAGAACCGTGGAGTGTGTGTGTTGGTGTGATTGTTTTTTTTTTGCATTTTTAAATATAGCTAGGTATAGGCAGGTAATTTCTTCTGGTGTGAATCATATAATTTTAAGTAGGTAGCATTGGGAATAATTATCTTTGATTTCACTTAAAGATACTTTTTCCTAGATTTTTGGTATAACCGGTTGGCCAATAATCATTTTTGATATCTCGGGATGTGCTCGAGTTGAAAGTCTGGGAAATATTTTTTTTTTTTATATCGGATTGATAAAACTCGAGCGCAAATAGAATTCGTAGATGGCAATTGCGCCATTAGAATAAAGAAGAGGCTATTTGCCGAAGAGCCCCAAACATGAAGAGGGGAACTTCTATTAAGGGCTATTTATTTTCAAATGAATAGTTCTTGATAGCTTCTATCCATGACACTGTGTTGATTTTTCTCATTGAATTATTATATTTTTGTGCAATATAATTGACTGTGTATTGTGAGAATGGAAATCCACAAAATACGTGATACTTGTTTTCTTAATTATTTTTGCACCCTTTAACATTTAGCCAATATTTCTTAAAAATAATATTAATACTAAAAGTAATAGTAAATATAAAACAATGATAATATGAAGAAATAAGTCATTTCATTAAAACTTTTCTATTAAAATTTATTTTGATTATTATATCATGTAATAAATTGCTTTTAATGCCCTCCCATGAGTATCACGTATTTTGCGGAGGACCCTTCACTGAATCTGTAAAAGTGCTCAGCTGTTCCAGGATCATCTGATGAGGATTTCCTTTAATATGGCTAGGAAAGTTCAGCAGGTCTTTAAAGGTGTGTTGAATATTAATTATTTATTGCAATTTCAAAGAAAGTGACTAACGAATATTCCGTAAGAATAGACAGTTCCTTCTATCATAACAATTTCATTTTAAATTAGACATCTCAGTTTTTTTGGAATTATCTAAAATCCTTTCTGTGTGATAAGAATATAAACCCAAGAAAATTTTATATAGGATCAATTGAGCTCCTCTTCCTTATATAAATTGACAAAGGAAACTTCGTGTTTCGTGCTCATAATGTTAGTAAAACGAGAGATAAAGTGTCAATGCTTATGCGGGCGCTCTTGTCACGAGAAAAGGAAAAGAACTTGAATATCATATCCATGTAGGTTAGATGAGATTCTCTGCTTGAAATATTGACAGACTTGCAGCAGCCTCGAAATTCGAGACCACAAATTCACTCATCACTCTTCCGGTGTGATTTGTGAGATTCAAGGGAAATTTTTTCAAACTTCTTTCCCATCCCCTTGTTTCAAACCCTTTTTTCGAAATTTATTTTTTCAAATTCTTTTTTTTCATCCTAATTTTCTAACCCTCTTTCCAAACTCTTCTTAACATTTTTCGAATCCTTTTCCTTCCCTGTTTTCTAAGCTCTTTTTCCCATTCTTTTTCCATTCCTCTTTTCCAAGTCCTTTTTCCCACCACTCACCCAAACTATTTTTTTCATTGCCAACATTTTTCCAAACCTTTTTCCACTCTCTTCTCCAACCATTTTTTCAAACATCTATATGAACCGACCCAAAAATGATTATGGGATATGTTAAAAAGTTAGCACTCGTGATCAAGGATTAAACGCACTTTTTGATACAAATTAT
>CAJFCO010000162.1:0-28326 GCA_904066015.1 Synergus gifuensis
ACTCGAGTGTATATGAAATCAAAGCTTTACGAGGAAGCATAGCGCTCAATAGATGAGCACCATAGTTGATACAACTTCACAGCTAGTTATACAGTATTTCTATTACACTGTAAATACAAAGACATTTTGGTAAGTATTGAAAATGGCTCAAAATCGAGGCGCATTGTGATCCGCTACTACTTCGATACGCCACCTGGTGGCAGAATTTGGAACCTTCAAAAACAAGTAGACTTTGACATTTCACATGGGCGATTGCACAAAAATACAGATTTAAAATAAATGAAATTATAATCATACTTTGTAGAGATATAAAATAAAAAAGATAGTAAATTCGGAAGTTATAGTCATATTTTAAAATGGAATTTTCTCACTTACAGTTTGAAAACATGAAACTGTGGGATTTTTTTATTTCCAAAAAATCAAATTACTGTATTAAATTTAATTTTATGGTATTTTAAATGATTTTTTGTCATTTTCACCACCAATTCAATGGTATTTTTCAAAATCTATCTGTTATCGCGGTCATATTGACATGATCCCAATAGATAGGAGATCGGTGAATCAGGGTATTCCCACTGGACAAGGTACACGTGACTCTATTGCCGAAAACTCACTGTGACACTGTATAACATTCCATAGAAACTTTTTACGTTTTAAACAGAAAAGGTGTTAGATTTGTGTAAAATTTGACCCTCCCCAGTTTTTGTCAAATTTCCACGTTTTGGGACCTCCTGAACTCGAAAAACATACTTTTACGAATGTGCCTGTGTGTCTGTCTGTCTATACTATTTTAGTGTCCTAAAATGAAGGTCATGTTGGCGGGCCACTCATTTTGGATAAAAATTCAAAAAGTTGGAGAGTTTTGAAAATTTTTGAAACCACTTTTTTTTTATTTACAAATTCTATGTACGGATTTTCGTAGTACTCGAAAAGTCGAACAATTTTTCCTAATGACTTTTTTGGATAAAAAAAAAAAATTAAGACATAACTTTTTGAAAATCTGAAAAAATGAAAGAAAACTTTAATTAGAAGCCAAACAACGCACATTATGAAAAAAAGTCTAAAGATGAAAAATATTTCTTTTTGAATATCCTATAGGATCGGCATAATAACTAGAATTTTCTTAAAAAAATATAAAATTTCAATTTTGAGCCAAATGACGCGAGATGCAGAGAAAATGATAAGAAAAATAATTATTGGCCTTAAAAAGAACTACAAGTTCTCTTTTGGCCATTTTTCAATAGGATGAGTAGTTTTCGTTTTAATCATGAAAAATATTGTTGAACGCAGAGCCGAGCGCGAGAGCCTTGATGAGAATGTGCTCCTTAAGATCGATAGAACCTTAAGTAAATTAGTTTACTTTTGCATTCAAATAATTTTAAATTTAATTTAATTAAATTAAAAAAAATATATAAAAATACAAATTATAAATATCATAAAATAAATTAAAATATATAAATATAAAAATAAAAAAATATAAATTATATATAAAAAATGTATAATTAAAAAAAAATCATATAGGTACAAGCTTCCTACAATATGTATTACCAATCGATGCCAAACAAGTATTCAACACTTTTAACATTCATTTATTGAAAATAAATGGAAGTCACTTAGGTAATAGCTTTGAAAATGGATACAAATTTTTTATTTAAACAGTATGACCTAGAATTCCCGTTTTTCCACGTCAGATCCTAGAAAGACTTTCGTTGATTCAACAAGTTTTATCTTTGTTCTGCAAAACAAAATATAAAACTAGGAAATTAACCAAATCCGTGTCAGTGTGTAAAAATTAATCTTAAACAATGAATTTTCAGTATATTTTCGTACATTTAATTTATGTGATTAATGTCTGTGGATTACAAAAAGATATGTTTTTCGATCACTTTGGGAGCCATATTAAAGAACTAAACTTTTTTCAAAGAATGTACATCATCGACGAAGAAGCAAATCAAAATCGATTAATAAAAATCATCGAATCTAGAATTCCGGGTCAGTCAATCAATTTCAACAATATGACTATCACAAACGCTTGAGAACTTGCAAGAAGCAAATCATTTGAAGATCTGGAAGAAACTAATTGTTCATTTCGATTCAGTCTCTGAAGAATAAATGAAAAACCTCGAGAGTCTCCAACTTAACCGAATTTCTGATTGAAGTCTCGGAATACCAAACTCGGCCAAAGTACTTCATGATCTTTGTGATCGAAGATGGAAGATTTCGTTACGAAAACTTGCTTCGAAAAATGTGATCCCAAAACTTTCTGGACTACACAATCCTGGAAGCTGTAGAAAAACGAAGCAGAGGAATCAATCTAACCTACAATCTGGAAGAGAATTATCAACGAATCAGAGCTACAATCCACTACTTGAATCCCTTCACACAAGATTACTTCTGGAGGAAATTTTCAAAAACATTTTCTTTGTTCCCCTATAAGCTGCGAGATTTGAATGGATTCGAGATGAAAGTTGCATCTTTCAATTATCCTCCGCATGTTCACCTAAAACGCAACGCATCTGGATACCCGTTTGATATTATCGGATCAGAAATACAATTCATAAAAGTTCTTTCAAAGAAAATGAATTTCAAAGTTAGGGAGATTTCAGTTCAAACGCGATCTTGACAGATGTAAAGTTGACAATCGATTCATCGAATTTCATCAAGACTTTGGAACAATTGGGCAAATCTCGTCTTGTAGTGCAAATGCAACCAATTATTTGGTCAATCATTTCAGAAGACACAACGATCTTTGCAACTTTGGTGAATAAAACTGAATTCATTCCATCACACCTGGATTGTATCAAAACATTACTTGATCACAAGAATTTTAGCTGTGTGATGAGAGAGTCATCGGCTCAACTAGCAATTCAAGAACACGGAAGACAGAAAATTATGATGATGGAGGAATGTCTGCAAATACTCCTCAAAGTGATTTACTTTGAATCAACTTCACCTTACGTTCGAGGTGTCGACAAATTGTTGATACGTTTTTGGGATTCAGGGCTCATCGAGTTTTGGGGAAGAAATTCTTCTTCACCTAAAGGAAGCACAAAAGTAGTTCCAGCTGACGGAAGTGGTGAGACTGCAAAACTGAAGATAATACTCTTGTTTATTTTCCTTATTGGACATTTTATTTCGTTTTGTATTTTTCTTGGCGAATTGTTCATGAAGCTTGCGGAGAATCGTCTAGCTCCAGCGTTTTTTTGAATCTTTCCTTCGCGGAAGCTTACCTTGAAGAAATTAATGCTCTTGAATTTTGTTGGCTTCAAACCAAATTTTTAAGAAAACAATATATACATAAATATTTAACTTTTATCTTTTGTTTTGTTGTTCCAATGCAACAGAATTCATTACATTCATGCGAAATGTTCTCGTGGCCCCGATAGGGGCCCAATCTGGCCAAATGGGACCCCGTTCAGGAAGGCAGGTCTGTACCCTATCAGATTCCGATTGAGTTACTATTAAAAATTATGTGACATTTTTAATTTAAATAATTAATATTATGTAGGATAAATTAAACTGTAATATTTGTTAGTTTAAAATTACTACAATATACTTAAATTTATTTAATAAATTATGTCCGCTGGTATTCGTTATTTGCAACTTCCAAATTTAGTACAATTTTTATATAAAAACTGATTACTTATAGTTGTTACATTTTAAGTTAAATAACTTTTGTGATTATTATTTTAAAAATATTTGCTTTAAACCTTGCGCTCCGCGCTCGGCTCTGTTTAACAATATTTTTCACAATTAAAACGAAAACTACTCATCCTATTGATAAATGGCCAAAGGAGAACTTGTAGACCTTTTTAAGGTGAATAATTATGTTTCTTATCATTTTCTCTGCATCGCGTTTTTTGGCTCAAAATTTGAATTTTCGATTTTTTAAGGAAATTCAAAAAGTTGTTATGTGGATCATATAGAGCGTTCAAAAAGAAACATTTTTCATCTTCAGATTTTTTTTCATATCGTGCGTTGTTTGGCTTCTAATTTAAGTTAGGGTAAGTGTGAGTACTACTGCGGATGCTCTGATTATTGCGGTTCCAAAGATAAATAATGATTTAGAATGTTTTTAATGTATATAATGCTTTGAAATAATTCAGAAAATTATTATGTGATATATTTTTAATTATCATCAATAAACCAACTCCGGTTACTATTTTTTTAACTAATTTGTTGCAATTTGAATCTCGCATGCTTCCGATACTGATAGTTTTACTGCTTCGATTTGTGGGCGGGTCATGAATACGTACTGAAAAACTACTTCTAATTTCGTTTCGGAAAACTGAATATTTATTGCAATATTTTAAGTAATAAAGAAAATATATAATTTTTCTCAAAATGCATGCTAAAAGACAAGAAATACGTATTTTTATATTTTTTTTACCAAACCAGTATTTGGCACACGATTTGCCTTGTTGCATGTTCTACTGCAGCTTTCCAGGCGTTATACCATAACCTCAAAAATAACCTTAGTCGCCCGTGATAATGCCTGTCAGTGTCGCAGTGGGTCTTTCATCTAAGCAATTTTTAATCACGAAGTTTTTAATCTATGTGATAAAAAATGGTGAAACCTGGAAGAAAGAAATCTATGCCAAAAAAAGTGCGAGCAACCGGGAAAAAGAAGAATGTAAGATTTCAGTATTCAAGATTTGAAAAAGAACAGCAAAAACTATTAAAGCAACAGCAAAGAATAAAATATCTTGAAGAGAAAAAGAAAGCCCCAGAAGAATTTTGATTAAAGAAAAAAGAAGAAGCTGAGATAAAAGAAAGTATTAAATCTTTGCAAAAGAGACA
The DNA here is from genome assembly GCA_904066015.1 of Synergus gifuensis. Taxonomy (NCBI): domain Eukaryota; kingdom Metazoa; phylum Arthropoda; class Insecta; order Hymenoptera; family Cynipidae; genus Synergus; species Synergus gifuensis. The sequence continues at coordinate 4,801 of CAJFCO010000162.1, forward strand.
AGAGGAACTTAATTTAAAATGATATAAATTTAATAAAACTTTGAAAACATTTGTTTATTTCGCGTTAAATACTGTAAGTTTTAAAAATTGTTAATAAATTTATTAGTATATTTAAGTCATGCCTAATTTACATAATTATGAGGTTTAAATCTTCTACATTATTGGTAAATTCACTTAAAATAAAATAGCAGTATTACCAGCGTAGTAATAGGGTTACCGCAGTATGTAGTTCAAGCAAACCCGCAGTAATATCTACATGGAACATTTTTTTTAGATTCGTATTTTTCACGTAAATCTAATTTCTTTTCACGTTCTAACGACTGAATTCTATTAATTAAATACCAAATATTGCTTCACGAATTAATGTGTAACTAATTTTTCATTCAAACACTTATTTTTTATCTTTGAAAGTTGTCTCATTTTTTTTTCCGCAGTAGTACCCACACTTACCCTATCTTTCATTTTTTTGGATTTTCAAAATGTTATAAGTCTTTCAATTTTTTTTTATCCAAAAAAGTCATTAAGAAAAATTGTTCGAATTTTTGAGTACTACGAACATACGTCATTAGAATTTTTAGATTAAAAAAAAAGTGGTTTCAAAATTTTTCAATATGCTCCAACTTTTTGAATTTTTATCCAAGATGGCTTGCCAACGAACTTGACCTTCATTTTAGGACACTAAAAGAGTATACCAAAGGACAATCCAATCGGTCAATTCTTTCGAGTTATCGTGCTCACAAACTAAAAATCCACACACACACACACACACACACAATCACGTAAAAACATGTTTTTCGGGTTCAGGAGATCCCAAAACATGGACATTTGACAAAAACTGGGGGGGTCAAATTTTTACACAAATCTAATACCTTCTCTGAAGAGAATGTAAAAAAAATAATTTTCTTACATGTATTATTATAAGTAATAACGGATATTTTTATAATATAATTTTATGTTGTAATTAAGTTTATAATTTTCAATAAATAAAATAAGCAACTCTGTATTATGTGTTAAATGTTAAAGGTAAATGTTAAAGTAAAATGTTAAAGTTAAATGTTAAAAGTTAAATGTTAAATGCAAAGACAAAACTGAAATGTGATTAGCATACCAGCAGCGCACCCGAATGCGTCTGACGTAATGTTAGAATGCTAAGTACCATGCAGAATAAATACAAATTTTATTGATTAAAATTTATTTAATTATGTGTTTATAAGCATTATTAATAATTACACTCCATTATTATTAATATATAATTATATTAATTTTTTATCTAGATAATGTTAAAAAATGTTAACTCTCGTAAATTCTCGTAAAGATTCATGCTTTCAAACCTTGATTTTTCTTTCCGTGTATCAAAGTAACAAAAATTTGAACACTTATCAATTTTTCTTTTCAAATTTTTTGAGAAATTTGTAATGCAAATAACTAATATAATAATAAACATAGTTAAATTAAGTTTTAGATTGTGAAAGTGTTTAAAACGAGAAAAAAAAATTAGAAATATATTCCTCAAAAATATTCCCTTTTCATCACCAATTAGTTGGCAATCATTTTATGGGTGGGTGAAATCAATTATCATAGATGTCCTCGTCCCCGTCGGTCTCCACAATCTCGACGATTATCCGCTGGCCAGTGCTGCATACTAGAAAATGTAAATGTTTAAATATTAATTACAAATGAAATGTGTGTGTCGAGGCATAAAATGGCCTACGTTATACCTACCGCTATTTTTTACATTCTCATCAGAGAAGGTATTAGATTTGTATAAAATTTGACCCCCCCAGTTTTTATCAAATGTCCACGTTTTGGGACCCCCTGAACCCGAAAAATATGTTTTTACAAATGTGTCCGTCTGTGTCCATGTGTGTCTGTCTGTTTGCCTGTAGATTTTTAATTTGTCAGCACGATAACTTTCGACAGAATTGACCGATTGGATTGTCCTTTGGTATAGTCCTTTGTCTATTGGTATTGGTATTGTCCTATACCTCTTTTAGTATCCTAAAATGAAGGTCAAGTTCGTTGGCCAGCCATTTTGGATAAAAATTCAAAGAGTTGGACCATTTTGAAAAATTTTAAAACAACTTTTTTGTTAATCTAAAAATTCTATCAACGTATGTTCGTAGTACTCAAAAAAGTCGAACAATTTTTCTTAATGACTTTTTGGATAAAAAAAAAATTGAATAATCTAACATTTTGAAAATCCAAAAAAATGAAAGATCACTTAAATTAGAAGCCAAACAACGCACGATATGAAAAAAAGTCTAAAGATGTAAAATGTTTCTTTTTGAACGCCCTATAGGATCGGAATAACAACTATTTGAATTTCCTTAAAAAATCGAAAATTCAAATTTTGAGCCAAATAACGCGAGATGCAGAGAAAATGATAAGAAGCATAATTATTAGCCTTAAAAAAATCTACAAGTTCTCCTTTGGCCATTTTTTAATAGGATGAGTAGTTTTCGTTTTAGTCATATGAAAAATATTGTTAAACAGAACCGAGCGCGAAGCGCGAGGTTTAAATCAAATATCGAGCGCTAAGCGAAGGGTTGTGGTGATGATAAGCCCTGATGATAATTTGCTGCTTAAGGTCGATAGAACCTTAAGTAAATTAGTTTTCACTTTTCGTTTAGATTTCCTGTTGTAGTAATTTAAATACAAACATATAGGCGCAAGCGTGTAACACGGAGCGCGACGTGTAAATATTTTGGAGCGCGAAGTGCGACGACCGAACCATATTAGACCCTTCGCGCGCCGTAGGCGCGCTCATTTTTGCGAGCGAAGCGCGCGATGAGAATGTGGCCGCGAAGCGTGCAGATTTTTTACATTCTTTATTTGATTCAGGTCTTGAAAGAGGTTCAAGATCTGAAACATATGAAGTAGAAGGTTCAGGACAATACATAATGTTGATTTTTTGTGGGCATCAAGTGTCGTTTCTGATCTTTAACTTCTTCCCACTTCTTCTCTCTTCTTCTTCTTCTTCTTCTTCTTCTTGCCAGTTAGGCAAAATCTTTTTCGTTATCGACATCTGAGCTCAAGATGTCCTCCGCTATCTTCAACCCTGTTTTTGCATCTTCCATTTTTTCTTCAATAATAATTTAATTTAAATTAATTTGTTAAGAGAAAAAATAGTCGAAGCAATTTATTATGAAGAATAAAATAAAATAATCAAGAAATAATCTTAAATTTTTATCTTACCGAAACTGGCGAAAACTCTTCTCATTCGAAAAGTGACATACTCTACATACTCGGGTTGCTGTCTAATTGGATGGCCAAATTCATTTCTATTTTCGTCCAATTGCTTGGCGGAAACCAGGAAGATTTCCTAGAGCCGTTGAGCCATGAAGAAGTAGTTATATAAAAGTCAGGCTTATCTTCTTCACTTAATTCAAATTTCACGAAAACATACTTGCATAGAATTTTACGCCCACGAAAAAAGTAAAAGATTTTCTAACAACCAGGCTGGTTGAGCCGCTAATCCTTTCTGTAATAACCGCTGAGCCTCGTTGCGATGGTACCTTCGGGTCTTCTTATCAGCTCGTCATTTACTCAGAATCTTCTAAGGTAGGGAGTAGAAGGTTATAGTGTGTGAGGAGAATCCTCACATGGAAGGTAGGGAGTAGAAGTTACAGTTTGTGAGGAGAATCCTCACATGGAAAGTAAAAGATAGAAGGTCTGCGAAGAGTCTTTACATTTGGTATATTTTCTTTCTTAGATACATTGGAGAATGTCTAGGTGGGTTTTTGAGAGAGATTTTCTCAAGTGTTTCGACTGTCTTTTTGCGACTGAGCTCAAGCCCGGAAAACACGTTCTTTTATAGGGAGTCCACCCCCCATGAAGATATCATGGAAGTGGTGGATTTCTTCCTACTTTTCTTCATATTTTCCAGAAGATTCTCGAAAGTTCTAGAACCTTCCTGAAGCTTTTTATGGCAGGAAAGTTTTCGGGCCGGTTGACCCTGAAAGCGAAACGAGGTACCATGTTTAAACAATTTTATTTAGAAATTTCTCTTTGTCACTAAAAGTTATTACTGTTCTCTCTAAATTTCTTGGAGTGAGATCCGACTCCAATGGAGTGGGATCTCCCTTTGGAGTGAAGTGTGACATCCAGTTAGAGTATGGCGAATGACTCTATGAGTTGGAATGAATGGTCACTCCAAATGATGTGGCTGGTCGCTCCAAAAGAAGTGGATGACGACTCCATTGGAGTGAGCTGCGTGACACCAACGGATGGAGTGACAAAACTAACTCCATTGGAGTGTAAAAAGTGACTTCAACAGAGTGACAATAATGCTGACTCCATGAGAGTAGTGACAATGCTGACTCCACGAAGGAGTAATAGGGAGTAGTATCTCTGGAAGTGGAGGTAGGACAAATCCACCTCCAAGAATTGTGCCCGCGATTACGCTAATAATGATGAACGTTTTCTACATTTTTGTCATGCGCGTTGATGTTTTCATGTCACGTGATATTCCCCCTCTATGCTATATATTTTGAATATACCAAACATAACCTCAAAATGCATCAGAGGGGGAAAATCACGTGACGCGAAAACATCAACGCGCATGAAAAAAATGTAGAAAACGATCATTATTTCTTGGCGAGCCCGGCACAATTCTTGGAGGTGTTGTTGTCCCACCTCTAGCGGCCAAATACATGGGGAGATACTATACTCCTTATTACTCCTTCGTGGTTAGACTCCTTGGGAGTTTACGCCGGTCAAACCGGCGAAAACCGGCCGAGGTAGCAACTTTAACCGCCCATAAATTTTAAAATAAAATCTAAAACCTGGGCCTTTTTCATTTGTATACACACTAATATGTATTTATGTAATAATAATTGCAAGTAACTGACTTGGAGTTCCGGTGGTACACTCTCAAAAATGGTTTTCGGAAAATTACGAAATGTAGTAAAATTACATGGTGTATCAAGGTAACTTTACCCTGTCGACCAATGCGATTTTACGAAAATATTGAAAATTACATACACCAACGGTGTAAATAAAAGGACCCACGTACAGCGCGGCGATTTTACACAGAACAGCGTGGCGATTTTCCGTCCGCGCGTAAAAATCCGACCAGTCAGTAAAGTTACACTGTTGAGACGGAAATTTCAAGATCTTTGTTTGAAATATCCGATTTGAAAACGTACACTCTTTGACTTGACTCTCTTAGTCTCTTTGTGTAGTAGATTCTCTTTGTGCAGTAGCAGTAGACTCTTTGTGAAGTAGACTCTCTTCGTTATCAATTAAATTGTTTTGCGCTGTGATTATGCAGAGTTATATCAGTTAATTAAGGTAAGTGTCACTTAATAACAATTTATTTATTTCGATTTCAATGAAACCTAACCTTACTGTATCAATATATAATACTTTTTCTCCCTTTTTTAATGAGGATGTTAACCTCAAATCTCAACGTTGAAAATGATAATTGATTGAAAACAATTTAATTTTTAAATTTCATATATAGACACAGGGAAATGATCTACTTTTAATAAAAAATCCTCGAAAATCTTCCCTCTTTTCTATATATTACATTTTCTCCCTTTTTTGATGAGAATGCTAACCTCAAACATCAACGTTGAAAATATTAGAAAGATAAAATGACAAATATGTACGAAAATACTGGTCAGGGAAATGACCTACTTTTAGTCGAAAATTCTCGAAAATCTTCCCCTTTTTATATCTATGTAATAACTTTTTCCCTTTTTTGATGAGGATGCTACACCCAGCAAACAGTTTCTTTGAATCAAAGAAACTTTATATGAATCAAGGAAATCATAGTATTGATATACGGTCAAAGAAACATTTCTTTGATTGAAACAAATTTTTTTTTAATTAAACAAAAAGTTTCTTTAAATTAAAATAATTCAAAATAATTTTCTTTGAATCAAGGAAACTTTCTTTAAATCAAACAAAATTATTTTAAAAGAAAGAAAGTTTTCTTTAATATAAAGAAATTTTAAATTTGAGTTATTAAGGGCATGTAATATTTTATCATAAGAGCAATTTAGTTTACCCCATTATACATTCATAATAATAAATATTTGTAGCTAATAAGAGTCAATAAACCTTCGCCTCATATAGACAAAGGTTTATTGACTCTTATTAGCTAACAATATTTATTATTATGCATGTATAATTGGGTAAACTAAATTGCTCTTATGGTGAAGTATCACATGCCCTTAAAATAAAAGTTTTGATTAAAAAACAAGTTTTTTTTTTTCAATGTAAGATTGCAAAACCAATTATTGAAAAACATATTTGTTGCAGTTACTGCCTCAGATAATAATACGCTGCAGAAGACACGGAAGCATCAAATTGCTATTTGCATTATTCCTATGTCCTTATAATTCCTTTTGATTGTAGTAACAAGACAAGATGTATAAGTGTGAAAATTTCAGTTTCTTTTTCCACAAAATAGATGATTATTTTAAGCATCAAAAAACGCATGATAATGAACCTAATTTCAAAACAGTATGTCCGTACTCTAATTGTGAAAAACAGTTTTTTACTTCGGAGAATCTGAAAAAACATGTTTATCGCCAGCACAAAAAGATGGCGGAGACCAAAGCAATATCTAATTATTTTTGCAAGGAGATATCCTGTACTTTTGAGTGTGCACAACTTTTTCAATTTAAAAAACATTTTTATGGACATTGTTCCACGCTTTCAAGTGGACTTACATGCCCTTTTCCAAATTGTTCCAACCCAGAAAAAAGGTTTCACAAACGATCAATTTATGCCTTACATTTAAGCCTATCACATCGAAATATGTGTGCTAATTTTGAAGTTATTGAAGGAAATGCAGAGATGATTATTGACCAGTCAGATGAGCAACAACCTTTGGAAGAGGAAGGAATAAAAAATACTAATGCAGTCATGGAAGACGATAAAGATTTGAGAAGTATCGCATTTAAAGAAATTCGCTATGAGGAATATGATTCGGAGAAGGAAGAAACATCTTGTGCTGAAGAACCGGAAGAAGCAGGTCCCTCTAGCTACGAAGCATCTCTATTTTTGATTCGAGTAATGACAATGATGAAAATGTGGATACAACAAAAACTCTAGCTAAAATGTTTCTACATCTTAGCGTAAAACACTTCGCAACAGAACCAATTTTACGAGGTTCTATTCAGGGGATAAGTTCTGCTTTCGATACATGCCAAAAGAAATTTATGTCTTGTTTAGAATCTAGCAATTTACAAGAGCAGGATAAAATTGAAATGTTAAACTTCTTCCGCAGAAGTTTTGCTCCTTTCAGTGAACCACTTGATGTTCGTTACGGTTCTTTAAGAAATACATATTATCACAATAAGTATTATAGCGACAATTTTAATTTTATAGAACCCGTTGAAATAGAATTAAAAAAAGATAATGACGATAATTGTGATAGGGATAATAAGATTAAACATGTTTATCACTACATCCCCATTTTAAAAACCGTTGAAAATTTATTATCCAATAAAAACTTTCGTCATCACTGTGAAACTGATAAACCCTCCGGCGACGGAGGGTTTATCAGTTTACATGAAATTATTAGAATTGGAAGGAATATCGATTTCTGTTGAGGGACAAACCATTACTTATTTCGGTACATTTGCTGCAATGTTAGGTGATAGTTTAGGCAGTCACCAAATTGGAGGTTTCACGGAAAATTTGAGTAAATGAACTTATTTTTGTAGATTTTGCCTAATCACCAAAGATCAATTAAAGGCTGGAAATTATAATGTGCAAACCTTGCGCAACAAAGATAATTATACGGAATCTTATGACAATGCTTTCGAATTACAGAAAATGGTGAACGGTGTTAAGGCAAATTCTGTCTTAAATAATTTAGACCACTACCATGTCTATAATCCAGGATTACCACCTTGTGTAGGTCATGATCTATTTGAAGGAGTCATTCCGTATGATCTAATGTTTTCCAACAAGTACTTCATTGCGGAAGGTTGGTTCACGTTTGGGGATTTAAATGAGAGTATAAAAAACTTTAGATTTTGCGGCGAAAATAGACAGGCGCTTCCTCCAATCGATGTCGGAAACAAAATAACGGGTACTGCTAGTGAAATCAGACGACTGATTATGATATTTCCTATCATTATCGCGGACAAAGTTTCAAATTTTGAGGATAATGTTTGGATGATGATGATGCATCTTAGAGAGGTTTGTTCACTGGTATGTGCTCCGCCATTATCTATTGAACAAGTTGCTCTTTTAAAAGAAGAAATTCGGTGTTATTTAGATTTAAGGATATCTTGTTTTCCGGATATTCCTTTAAGGCCAAAGCATCATTTAATTGCTCATTATCCATCACTAATTCTTCACTTCGGACCTTTAAAACATATGTGGACAATGAGATTTGAAAGTAAGCATAGCTACTTTAAGAATATCGTGAGGCGATGCAAGAATTTTAGAAATCTTACAAAACTTTTATCACGCAAGCATGAACAACTTCAGTACATTTGCATGTCTGAAGAATGGATATACGAATCAAAAGCTACTGCTGATAAATTTTTAAAATTCACACTTGATGAATTTTCTGGTGAAGACAGATCACTTGTGAACGATCTGGTGAGAGCAGGAAATGATCACACTATGAGTACCGAAGTTAAATTCAGAGGGATTACTTATAAGGCAGGAATGTGTTTATGCGTTGATAAAAGCCAATATGGAAACTTTCTCATACTGACCATAGATAGCATTTTCATCAATGAGTGCAGAACTAATATTCACTTTATGGGAAAGCTGCAAGAAGTAGTTTATAATCAGCATGTGGGTGTCTACGAAGATTTCCAAGTTGATGGATATGAATCCATAAAATCTGACAGGAATATAATTCCATTCTCTGCCTTGCTCAGTCCTGATCCCTTCTGGAAAACGAATATTGGCAGTATAGAAGTTTTTGTGTGCAAGTATGCACCTCTTAATTACGACATTTAAACATTGGAAAGGGCATGCGTACATAGTTCATCATCATCTAAAGGTTTTTTTAGTTCTGATAAGCTTTTGTGTTATTATTACTTACATTCCTATCCCTATCATTGCAAAAAGCAATCAACTAATAATTGTGGATGTATGAATACAAGATTAGTAAGTATAAGGTGTGGAGTATAGTCTACCCATACAATACATATTTTTAAAGATGCCAAATTCATGAATGTATAATCATTCTGTACATAGAAAAATTTAGAAATTACGTATGGACCTTGTTTAGCTGTAATATCCTTAGCTTAACACAATTGACCATTTAATACTCTCAATGTGGAATATCTTAATAATGAAAAAGTAAGAAGTAAAATAATGCAATTTCTATTTTCAGATGGCATGCTTATTCAAAGTTTGGTGCAGTAGGAGGCTGCAAAAGTGTACAGTAATATCTGAACCTGTAGTTTCTACGCTTATTGCGAAATCGAATGCAAAAATGCAATTGAAAGGAGTCAAATTGATTTTTGAAGAAGACGGAACCGCCGTGGATGATGATGCGCTACAATTTCTAGCGGCTGAAACAAATAGACCAAAAGAAATTTTAATGATTTTAGAAGAATTTCAGTCATGGCACTCATCCACAGTAGACAACTTAGATAATTCTCAAGTCGAGCAATCAGCCGTACCAGTGAAGAAACTGAAATTTTCAGAAGTTATAGACGGAAATCAAAGTTCTTTAGCATTCGAAACACCTGCTAATAATAGCGATCTCGAATCTGTTTCACAGGAGTTAGAAATGGATGTAGAAGAATTGGAACATGATGACCATGATGTTGCAGGACCTTCTGCAAAAACGCAGCCATTAAAAAAATGTGCAGTTTCTGATTGGTCTACATTTTCTATTAGGTGGCCTTCAAAGGATGAACCATACTGGGAGTTGCTCAATGAAGGATGTCGTGAAAACTACCTCATTAGACTTTACGTGCAAAACATTGTCTATCAAATGAGACGTTTTTCGGTTGTCATACCAAATAATGTTTTTACAATTGTTGCCGAACAAATGGTGAAAGCATTTCCCAAATCATTTGGAGATTTTTTTGAGGGTGGTGAAGTGTTTGGTCCTGGCTACGCTACAATTAAAAGAAAATTGCGTGACAGGAATCAATATTTAGACCGCTTTAGGATGGGCTTAAATAAAGAACTTGGAATTCCTTTAACTGCACAAAAGCTATTAAAATCAGCTCGAGCACCATGTTCCTTATGACAGCCGGACGCATTTCCAGAAAATGAATCGTTAGAATCATAGCAGGCTGTAGAAGCCGAATTACTGGTAATCGCCACATTCTACAACCCGGATGTTTCAGAAGAGGAAAAAAGAATAATTTTTAATCTTGAAAAGACTTATGTTACCCAGAGGTTGTTTTTAAATACAGTCCACAACTTGCCGCATATAAGTGCAGTAAGGGAAAAATGGCCCATCCTTCTCCAGAAGGATTATCTATTTTGGCACTACGGTGTTTTGATGGGTCAATCCATCTCTGCTTTAGAAGATGCATTTCTTAACAATTATGAGAGGATGTTCACTCTTAATGAGATGACCATGGTGCATGAAAAGCAAAAACAACAAAGGAGGAGAAAAAATTTGCAGGTTGAAGAAGAAAATGATTTACGATTTTCTCATTACCAAAAATCCGAATCGAGAAATGATATATGTATCCAAACTTTTGTGATTATATCATCACATCTCAAAGAAGATCTAGACACTATGTTTATATTCTGTGAGGTAATTTAAATTTTATAATCTTTTTCATTCTTTTGATGTTTCATAAATTTGTACAATTCTTCAAAAGAAATTAATTAACCTTATTTGCTTCAGAGTAATGATGTTGATATAACCAAGTTGGTGTTGCCAGAGTACCCATGCGTCATCCGAAAAGGTAGAATTTATTTATTTATGCTTTATTTACACTCTGTGCTTTTCTGTTTAGATCTACAATTGTTTTATACCATTTAAATTATTCCCTTTTTTACAGGAGACAGAGATTCTTTCCAATACCACCTAGTTATTGATAAGATTGCGTTAGGAGGCACAGACGACTTATTGGAAGTTATGAAAATGTTCTTTGCATCGTTTTACTTATTTAATAGGATGTTTCCTGATATAGTTGCTGCAACGTTGCAGTTCCTTCAAGAGTATTTTCTCAGAATACCTTCAAAAACTGGAAGCAAGTGTCGGCAACATAGCCAAGTCCAAAATATTATCTCTATTTTCTAAGTTGAGAGATATTCACGCACCAAATACGAGCACTACGTAAATAGGTTTCTAAAACCTATTTATCGGCGTTGGCCATATAATTTATTTTCTATTTGTTTAATGTAGTTACAGGTAAAATTTCCTTAAAATTTTATAATAAACCATATTATTAATTACTATGCTTTAAATGCCGAATTAGAAACGGCAAACGTTTAGCGTTAAACGCTCAAAATTCTTATCTCGAACTACTTAACTAAAATTTAAGTAAATGTTGTTTATGAAAATTTTAATCCGTATTTTTATTCAGTTGAATTGAAAGTTTTTTAACAGGACAAGAGATTTGCATTTATAATAAATAATTTTAAGAATCTTACTTTCAGTTACCAATCGCCATAATAAATGAAGCTAGTCTTTCATTGTTAATAAAGACAAAAATGGAAATTTTGTGATTTACGTATATAATTAAAAATTAGAATATAATAAATAAATTTAAGAATCTTAATTTCAGTTACCAATCGCCATAATAAAGGAAGCTAGTCTTTCATTGTTAATAAAGACGGAAATGGAAATATTGTGATTTACGTATATAACTAAAAATTCAAAATTAGAATATAATAAATAAGTTTAAGAATCTTAATTTCAGTTACCTATCGTCATAATAAATGAAGCTAGTCTTTCTGTTAATAAAGACAGAAATGGAAATTTTGTGATTTACGTGTGACGTCCGAGATAAGAGACGCACTTACCTTTATTATATTATAGAGTTGTTCCTCGTTTTCTATCCGGTGGAAAGCGTGATAATAGAATTATCATGCAATGCCACTAGAGTCGGGGACGAGGATAACTGAACAGAGTGGTAGTCGGTGATTCGTTACAATAAATATTTATTTAATAAGCAATTACAAAGGGGTAGGTTTACAATAATCAGTGTGATTTCATATGTAAAGAAGAGCTTCGTCAGAAGTCCTTTTAGAGCAGCATGTAAAGGGGGAAATAATTAGAAATGTATAGAGGGGGTTAGTTATGAATATGGACAATGGGACTTACCGTCTAGCCTTGTGGCTGGAACCTTCAGTAATTGCCGAAGAATCTAGGTGATCGAATGGCTTTGGACCTCGTCTGGTTGGTCCTTGCGCTGGTTTACTGGAACGGGTTGACAGACCAACTGGATAAGGACGTAGCCGTCGGATTGGGTGCTCGTACTGGCACACTGGAACTGGTTGACTGGCCTGCTGGATAAGGACGTAGCCGTCGGATTGGGTGCACTCACTGGCACCCTGGAACTGGTTGACGAGCCTACTGGATAAGGACGTAGCCGTCGGATTGGGTGCTCTCACTGGAACACTGGAACTGGTTGACGGGCCTACTGGATAAGGACGTAGCCGTCGGATTGGGTGCTCGTACTGGCACACTGGATTAATAACGTGGATTCTCGTGAACTTGAAACGGATTGGTTGACGGGCCTACAGATTTAGGACGTAGGACCGGAGTCGCGTCAAACTATCTACGGACAGAGATTCTTTCTGGTTGCAGAATCTCGTTGAAGGTCGAAGATTACTAGGTGAAGATCTCGTGGACCACGGGTTGACACTCTCGACGAAGACTATGACCGATGAGTTGATAGCCACGACGAAGACTATGACCGACGAGTTGATAGCCGCGACGAAGACTGCGACCGACGAGTTGATAGCCACGACGAAGACTGCGACTGACGAGTTGATAGCCACGACGAAGACTGACTAAAGCCGCGGATACCTTCTTTCTTATAGGACGTTTTTTGAGGGGGCGAAGGTCATAAAAGGTTTGGACACCTTAGGGTCCATGGTGACGCACTTGGTTTTTAGCGTCCGGTGACCAATGGCGAAGAACACGTGTAATCTCTTGTTACGTGAAAAACAGATCGAAGCTTGTTTATTAACAAAAGTTTGGAGATAAGTTTGGAAACAACCTGAAGGGTTAGACAATGATTTCAATTTGTTGATTGCTTCTGAGGTGAGCTGATGGTTCAACCTTTGAGTTCTTTGACCCTCTGACAAGGTATCGGATCAATAATCGGATGTGCGGATTCTTATTTCTTAAGATGAATACAATGTTAATAATTTATTATAATAAGTGACGTGACGTCACATACGTATATAATTAAAAAATAGAATATAATAAATAAGTTTAAGAATCTAAATTTCAGTTACAAATCGCGATAATAAAGGAAGCTAGTCTTTAATTGTTAATAAAGACGGAAATGGAAATATTGTGATTTACGTATATAACTAAAAATTTAAAATTAGAATATAATAAGTTTAAGAATCTTAATTTCAGTTACCAATCGCCATAAAAATGAGGCTAGTCTTTAATTGTTAACAAAGACGTAAATGGAAATTTTATGATTTGCATATACATATAATTTTAAATTAGACTATAATAAGTAAAAAGTATTTTTATGCGTTTCTGAACTTTTGCTATTAATTTTTGCATTAATTCCTTCATCAAAAAACTACTATTTAATTTACAGTTGTAATTATTATAAATAATTAGTATATATTACAAAAAAAATTTAATTTCAGAATTTATTTTTTATTTTCTGTAGATGACGGAATTTTACGTTTTCGTGCCGTAAAAATACGGACTCAATTCGGAATATTACAGTTTTTATTTGTAAAATTCATCGCCAGGTGGTGTTTTACGTCTACTGTTCGGAAATTTACCACGACGAAGGAATTTTACGAAAAATTCGGAAATTTACCGTGCTACACGTAGGTCCTTTTATTTACACCGTCCAGCGATGTAAAATTCCACTGAAATTTTTTACAGCGTAATGAAGAAGATTCGATTTGAACCACAGACTCGCAGACTTGGTGATCCTTAGGGTGGAGGTTGATTTTTTGAACAGACTCCCTGAACTGACTGACTCCTGAGGATCATTTCCTCTGTTTATATTTATATCATTTCTACTACCCCTCTTTCTCCTCATCCCGGTAAGAGTTAGGGTGCAATGATGTTCTAGAATGTTCTAGAACATTCTAGAACATTCTGTGGATCTGCGATAATTTCATATGCATTTTCTAAGTAACATCATCCGAGGTTTTCGTATAAAGAGGGTGAGAGACAGTGGCGTAACTATGTAGTAGCGAAACCCCGCATTGGGGAGAGGCCTCCTCCTCTGAGGGGCCTCTGAGGGGCCTAGCTCTTTGACTGAGTAGAAAAAATAAATTTCACTGTATTTCTATTTTTATTTTTAAAATTTAAATTTATTCAAAACTTTGGTTTATTACGAAGCAATTTATAAATCGACCTTTTCATAGAGTCTTTTTATTTTCAAAGGGGCCTCCTTAAAAATTTTTGCGGGGGAGCCTTCAATTTTTAGTTAACATACACCACTGGTGAGAGAGTGCAAGCGTCGAAGGGTCGACAGGTCCGGTAGCATTTATTTATTTAATGGATGACTCCTTCTAGTAGGGTTCATAAATTAGAGAAGGATAATATAATGAGAGAGATAGAGATTAAGAAATTGACATTGCACCGAGAACAGACATCATTCCTGACATTACCCGACAGAAGACGTGAGTGGACAGTCCAAAATGACTGAAAATTTGTATAAATATCAAGGAGTATGAGAAAAAACATGAAAAAAATTGTCAGTAGGGCAAGTCGACACTAAAGGGTTGTCAGAAGCTGTCAAAGTTGCGAAAACTTTCGGAATATGTTAAAGAAAACTTCTGACATTGAATGAAATTACATAACATTCATTCAACTTTCATTTTGATTAAAACTTTTTGTAAATAATGTAATAATTTAAATATATATATTTTTTATTTATTTATTTTAGGTTCAATTGGGATATAATGTGGAAAGAAAAATTTGATCGCATCCACGAACTTTACAGGGATAATCAAGGTCTTAATTCTAATAACAGAGCCGCAAAATAGTTTTAATGTTATTATAATTATAATTATTGAGGTTGAAATAAATGATTACTTATTATTGAAAATCTATTATTTTCAAACTATTGTTATATGGTAGACATGAGTAAAAAATATATTTTTATCTTATAAATATATCTCTTATTATTTCAAATAATATTCAAATACTTGTTTTCTTATTGAGTATTCTAAGTTTACGTTTCAACAAAAAAGATAAATTTTCAAGAAAATATTAGAATTTTCAAACAATAGGATGGATTTTCAACTAAGTACACTGGACAACAAAATATGACCGATGTCGGGTTGGGACGAGATATATCATTTCCATGGTAGTTTTCTGTGCTGAATCCAAATCTGACCTCCGTTTTTTTCGTGATTTTTCGAAAAAATTTTTAACTCAAAAAAACTCAAAAATTTGAGATCAACGAAAAAAACGGAGGTCAGATTTGGATTCAGCACAGAAAACTACCATGGAAATGATATATCTCGTCCCAACCCGACATAGGTCATATTTTGTTGTCCAGTGGTATTTGAATTTTCATCCAAAAAAGATTGACAGAATAGTTTAATTTTAAATCAAAGAAGAAACAAATGAAAAGTTTTTGGAACGTTCTAAAAACGTTCCCGGAATGGTCCCTATGTCCGATATCCTTAAATCATTTGTGACGCACACTTTTCTAGAATCAATAAATTGATTCTAGGGTCTCCAGAAGTGACGCACAAAAGGCCCCAAAGAAAAAGAAAATAAAAAAAAATTTTAGGAAAGTTATATTATTTTCAGAAGATAGTTTTAAATAATAACATAAATTTCATTAAACAAATTTAGATAAGAAGATAAAGAAATTCTGGGCGCCAGTCCTTTCTTGGGACAAAGATAAAAATAAAATAAATAAATCTATTCATAAAAATTCAAATAAGATCAATTAGGTTAAAACATACGAGAGAGATAACGAGATAAAAGGAAACATTATTCCTAAGAGATAAAAGATAGAAGATAAAATTAGAGGTAACCCCGCAAAATTATAACAAAATTAATCATTAAAGGAATAACCAAATAGTATTAAAAGATATTACTTCATACAAAAGATATGAGATATAGTATAAAAGTTTAAATATTAAAACTTTAATAATTAAAAATCATTGGCGATAAAAACAAATTAAAACTCAACAAAACCTAATTTGTTACTAGCTCAGAACATTTAAATAATTAGTAGAGAGGGGTGGTTCGGGAATTATAAGACTCAAAGTATTTTATAAAAGTATTTAACAAAGTTTTATTCATTTGAATAAGAATATTCCGACATGAGATATAAATAACAACGAATTGATTTGAAATGTAAGAATACAAACAAGAGTTGACATTGAAATTAAATGCTTACAGAATGAAAGTCAACAGTCAAACAAGATTCAAAATAAGACATGAAAATATCGATAATTATATAAAATATTACACAAAATGTTTATAGAATATTACAGGCAAAAAGGGACTAAAAATGGGGAAACATGTAATATAATTAAGGGGTTTTGGGTTCTCACTAATTGGGGAAATTTGGGTTCTCATTAAATAATTATTTCGGGGAGAATTTAATTACATTTTATATAAATTGGGGTGTTTGGGTTCTCATTAAATAATTATTTCGGGGAGAATTTAATTACATTTTATAAAAATTGGGGTGTTTGGGTTCTCATTAACTAAAAAGGGTTTGGGTTCTCATTACACATTCAAAAAAGGGGTAATATAATTTAAATTAAATATACGAGAAACATCATTAAAATCATTCATGATTAACAAAAAAAAGAGGATTTAAAACGGTTAGATTTAATGGTAATTCGGCACTCTGGACTATTAGACAAATTACAAGCACATATTTAAATAGTGATAAAATTCAATAAAATGCAACAAGATATTATAAAAATATAATAAAATTCAATAAAATTCAACAATGGTTCAAAAAATGCAATAAAATTCAATCATATATAATAAATTGTCATAAAATAGGATGATTCAGCCAAGGAGTTAAAAGAAAATATTTAAAATCATATAAAAATTGAATTAAATATAATAAAACAAAATAAACTTGGCTAAATCACTGAAAGAAATCGAATCCTACCTCGAAATTCGAAGAGAGACACTTCAACTACACTTTAATAAATTTACTTGACACGTGCTTTCGCTGAGAGTTCACAATGTAAAAAGAGATTGAGTCAAGTTCTCAAGGAAGCTCGTTAGCCTGAAGGAATTACAAATTGGGGGAAAGGGCTGATGCGCGTAAGCCTAATTTTCGTAATTTCGCATGGTCGAGAGAGGGATAGCCGATGAGGTCCGCTTCCGATTCGTCCATTCGAAGTCCTTTCTTCCTCTTTTCCTACTCCTTATCAGCCGTTGTTGAAAGACAGAGAGGTTCCGAACTCCTTCATACGAGAGGGAGTGAGATGCAAGAACCTTTGATGCTTTCAGATATCAAATAGCGTGGAGAACAAGGATGTGGAGAACTAATAATAATAGTTACATCCTTTTATGTTCCAGATAATTTTTGAGAGAGGTAAATGGCATTTTTAAAAGCCAATGAACGTCTATTAATAAACAAAGAGATAATCAATAATTACAGGTATCTGTAATCGAGATAGTTAGGCGAGATTACCAATTCGTACATAGAATTATTAGGTAATCGCCTCGGTCAATCTTTGCCAGGAATGCGCCTAGACATAAAGATGACCAACACCAATCCTTCTGTCCATTATTGACAGATTTAACAATTCTGTCTTGGACGTCAAGAGGGATGATGGAGAGAGAGATAATGATGAGAAGGCCCAAGGACAGTAGTTGTGGCGAAGAACTCGTGAGGGTGGTGTTGCGAATGACGGAACTGAATCAGTAGATGCGTAGGTGGTTGGTACGTCTGTGGCTTCTCGCTCGTGACCGCAAAACTCGGAAATTTACAAAAAAAAAATAAAAAAATGAAATAAATCAGCCCTGAAAATATCTTATAAAATAAATAAAATTCGAAGTTCGAATGAAATTAAATGTAAAATAAAAATACATAATAAAACAAAAAAATTAAAAAAAAAAACAGTTAGGAGTGCCGAATCATACTCTAAACGAGAGCACTTAAGTCTTCATTTAGATAAGGTTTAATTTTAAAATAGTTTTTGTGATTTGCAGAAATCTGCAACATCACACGTTTAAGGAAGTTTTTGAAACAACTTTCGGACATTGAACATAGTGACTGTTCCTCTAACGTTTGTAGAACGTTGCAGAAACGTTTCTAATATCGTTTTTCTACTGGGTAGTTTGATCATGCACTAACTATTACTCCTAACACAAAAAGTATCAGTCGCATCTGCACACCAATCGAAGGGCGCCCCCTACGCTTCCATAGGGCACTGGAAGGACTCTTACTGAAGATGTTCTTAAGCTCTTAAAAGGTTTCAACATCTCAGTCGTCTTCACTCTCACGTTGTGTGAGCCAGTTTAACAGATGCTCTTCCCTTGTTTTCATCATTGACATTAAGACAGAATATATGATGCACTGTCCTGGAAAGTTCTTACCATACGTACCTCAACCATTTTCTGGTAACCGAACGGAAGAAAGCGGCTGGTATAAGTTATACCTCTTACAGAAGGAAGTGCTCAAACTCAAATATGAAGTTGATAATTTAGAAAATCAAATTCGTCAAGATGAAAAAGTTTATGATGGAAAGGAGGTCGAAGAAAATAAACAGCCGCAAGCAAAAATAGACAACAAACGTCGATACGATGATTGTTGTGAGTTTGGGTAATAACCAAAAATACTCACTTATATTTAATACAATCATACTGATTTATTCAATATATAACTAATTTAATCCACCTCTGTTTCCGCGGACAAAAAGTACCTTAATATTACTATGCAACACTCGTGGAGTGTCCATTAATTAAATTTCATAAATACGAGTATCCTGTAGGTGTTCCTCGGCACCCCGCAATTCGCAATCAGACATCCTTTGCCGTATCAGCGTGAGAAACCATTATATACTTTGAATTATAAAAATTATTTTATACTCGACACGATATTTGTACTACATCGTTTTCAAGAAAGAAAACACTCTTTGAATCAAAATCTCCCTATTATAATATAATCATCCTGCTATCCAAAAATTAAGATCATTGCCACTTCCATCATGTGGTCAGGCCTACCCATCGGCTCCCGTGGCAGAGGCCCTACTTATTTGAAAGCCCCCCCCCCACTCTTCTTCCACTTCCAAATTTTATCAATTTTAGTATTGTACACTGACAGGGTTGCTTGCAACCGTCTAGATTTATAAATATGGTGGACTTTAAATTCAAATAGTCCATCATATGTTTATACCTCTGGGTGACTTCAATATTTTAATGACTGCTGCTGCTACTGCTGATTGATAATAATAAGAATGAGAAAATAGAAACAGTAAGTTTGACTTTCTTCGATGTGTGTTTTAACTGAGTGTTTAATAATTTCTGATCACCAAATTCCTGGACATTTACGGCTTAAAAATCACATAGGTACATAATTTGCTTGAATGTTAATGATGTATTTTTTAATATAAAGTTGAGAAATATTTATTAATTTAACTTACTTCTACCACCGAAGTAGTATACCTATACGGGTTCTGGAACAGCTACGTAGTTCCATGCATCGCCGCTAGATGGCTCCACCATCGCTGTCGGTAATTTACCCATACCACCGTCGGTAATTTACAGGTCACTGTTTTACCATCGGACGGTACGGCAGGTCCCTGACATCCAATAATTACTCAATCGATATGGCAGGTAACTGTTTTACCGACCAAGTGAGTCAACATATTCTAGATTGTTTATGGTATTACAGGGATTTCACATGATCCTGTATTATTGATTTTTAATGATGTTTATAAAAAATCAATTTATTTATGCTTACAGGATTATTTCAAAATGAAAATTATTTATATGAATAATTAATCAAAAAACCTTAGAGTTTTTTTTTAGGATAAAACAAAACGTTGAAAAACGTTTACAATTTTAAATATATATAGTTATTTATTTATAAGATTTTACTTTAAGTTATTAATTAATTAATATTTCTAATTGTTTATGCAATTAAACATTATAAATAATCATTTTATAATGTTTATTTCATATAATACGTATGTAAAATATGACTGTTCTGGAAAAGAACGTTGAGCAGTTTTCATGAAAACATGTACGCAATTTTCTTTTTTTAATTGATTTTCCAACTAATTTTCCCTGGAATACATGAAACAATGTTTTTAGCATCTCATTAAAAATAAAATCAATCACTTAGAAAGCTGTAATAGCTTTTTAAAGTGATAATTCTAAAAAATTTCGATCAACGTATATGGAAAGAATCTTTCCAGTACGTTATAGTTCTGGAAACGACCATGCGGTAGCATATAAATGTGATGCCGCGCGCCGCATCGAGCTCAGTTTTTCGACGGACGCGAAAATGGAAGCAGTAAGTGCAGTGATAGTGTAGTGCGCGTTTCGGTTAGTCGGCCGATTCGATTAACCGAGAAATGTGTGGCTCATCAGCATCATTTGCAAGCTCACGGTGCCTGAGGGGGAGGGCACCCACCACTGAGTGAAGTGTTTCTCGAAATTGCGCGTCTCAGAGCTTGAGAGGAAGGATACCTATCATTGAGTGAAGTGTTAACACAGTGACACCGAGTGAGGTGTTTTTTTTTTCGAAATTGCGCGTCACAGAGCCTGAGGGTTGGAGGAGGTTACCCACCACAGAGGGAAGTGTTTCTTGAAAATGTACAACACGGTGTCACCGAGTGCAGTGTTTCTCGAAAATGTGCGTCACAGTGCTTGAGTGGGTAATGAAAATGTACCTGTCGTGGTGATTGCGCAATATTTTTTTCCAAGCTTCATATCGTTGATGCGCGTACACGTTATCATCGCGTTATTACCTACTGTTACATGTTTTTATCGGTTAATACCATGGTTGACAGATTTTATGTTGACGGGTCAACCAATCATGGTACTAACCGATAAAAAAAAAAAACATGCAACAGTAGGTAACAAAGCGATGATGCTTGGAAAACATTGTGAAGGTGCAGCCTCATGTGGGTAGAAAAAAAACGTCAGCGTAAAGCAGAAACCTATATGAGTGATAGAGATAGGTAGATCTATCTGTGTGTCTCTCTATTAGTCTCATAGGTTTCTGCTTTACGCCAACGTTTTCTGCCAACATGGGACTACACCTTGAAACCATCATGACAGGTTCAGTGCCCTGCATTAATGCCTTCCCTTGAAAACAAGTCAACCCAACCCTGGTTTCCATAAAATTCTTATTAAAACCAGGATTGGGTTGACATGTTTCCAAGGGAAGGCATTGATGTAGGACACTGAACCTGTCATGATGGTTTCAAGGTGTAGTCCCATGTTGACAGGAAACGTCGGCATAAAGCAGAAACCTATGTCAGTGAGAGAGATAGGTAGATCTATCTGTGTGTCTCTCAATTAGTCTCATAGGTTTCTGCTTTACGCCGACGTTTTCTGCCAACATGGGACTACACCTTGAAACCATCATGACAGGTACAGAGTCCTACATCAATGCCTTCCCTTGAAAACAAATTAACTCAACCCTGGTTTCCATAAATTCTTATGAAAACCAGGGTTGGGTTGTCTTGTTTTCAAGGGAAGGCATTAATGCAGGGCACTGTACAGTAACATTCATATATGCCTTCCCTTGAAAACAAGTCAATCCAACCCTGCTTTCCATAAGATTCTAATGAAAACCAGGGTTGGGTTGACATGTTTTCAGGGAAAGGCATATGAATGTTACTATACCTTTCCTCTGCCCCTCAGGCACCGTGAGTTTATATAGGCAGTGCTCGATGACAGTTCCCCCCCCCCTCAACACACACACACCGTGAGCTCAAAATTGATGCTGGTGAAGAGCCACACGTCTCTCTCAGTTAATCAAATCAACTGATTAACCGAGACTTTTTTCTTTTTTCAGCCTCACAGATGTTATGTGCATCGCCACCACCGCCGCAGCTGCTGCTGTTGCTGTCGCTGCTGCCACAATTATCAAGAAACAAAAGAGCTAAATTTTGATTATTTTTTCTTTTTTCTTTTTATTAAATAATATTATTTAATATTAAATGAATGATTTTTTTTTGTTTCAGATGTCAACGCAAATATCACCACCACCACCACCACCACCACAAAAGCAGCCACCACCACAGAAGCAGCCACCAACAGTGGAGGGAGGAAAGAAAAAAGAAGTAAATTTCTATTTATTTATTTTTTTTCTTAATTTAAATAATATTATTTAAATAATATTATTAAATTAATAAAATTATTTTCTTTTGTTTCAGATCTCAACGCAAACTATCTGGCCACCGCTACCAACATCACCACCGCTGCCACAGCCACCACCACCACCAGCACAGAGCACATCTCCTCCAGTATTACTACAAAGGAAGAGGAATTTTATAATAGAGGTGGCTGCGGCGGCGGTGGATCCAACGGCGCGAAAGCGCACGGCCCCGAGGAAGGTGGTGGCGGGGAAAAAAGAGAATTTTCCACCATGATTAAAAAAATAATAATAATATTTAAAAAAATACATTTGTAATTTGTAATTTGATGTTTTTCACATGTGGTTTTTAAAATAAACGTATTTGAATTTATAATCGTAAATTTGTAATTTGATGTATTTTCCCATGTTTTTAAATAAATAAATAAACGTATTTATATTGTATTTTCCCATGTTTTCTTTTTTTAAAAAAAATAAAACGTATTTATTCGCAATAGTCACCAAATCCGAAACAGTTTCCCCGCAATAGTCACCAATTTACCTACCTCAAATGTCACATCAATTGCGCATGCGTATAGCGAATAGCAACCAATCAGATGCCGAGTGTCATAGCATGCGCAGTGGTATCAAGAGAAATTTGATATAGCATCACAGTTATGGCAATTTGGAAGGCGCGAGAAATTTGAAAATCAACTCAGCGTTGTTTTCGATATCCAGCGTTGTTTTCGATATCCATCGTAGAGGGGAAGTTGAAGTCTACCAGAGATATACTTAAAGAAAATGCGGAAAGCGCGCGAAATTTGAAAAATCATCCCATCGTTGTTTTCGATATCCATCGTTGTTTTTTCGATATCCATCGTTGAGGGAAGTTGCAGTTTGTCAGAGACATACTTATAGCGCGTGAAATTTATATTTCTTAAATCTAAATAAAATTAAAAGGGTGGTGGTAATTAAATAAAAAGAAATACAACATTTATTTTCATTTTAATTTATATATATATTGTTCATAAAACTTTACAAAAGAAAGTACAGTCAGTAAGTAAATTTAAATTCAAACCAATTATAGGGACCACCCAAGTAATAAAAATATAGTTTCTTATTTTAAACCGCTTCATCCATCTTCTCAAATGTATCCTGATAGGCAGTATCC
>CAJFCO010000162.1:33326-75371 GCA_904066015.1 Synergus gifuensis
GAACGCTGCAGATCAAATTCTGGGCACTAAAGCCTGGCAACGTGTTTTTGCTAAAGACGCTGCTATTAATGAGAAGGCAGCAGCACTAGCAATAGCTAACGTGATGCAGGCTAAGGCAAAACTCGGTATGGGTTTGGATAAGAATAAGAAGAAGAAATCAATTTCTCGAAAGAAGAAGAACATAACCTCCAAAGAGAAACCGCTAGCATTCAGGAAGGTAGTGAATGCAGCTAGGAAAGCAATGATTCGAAGCAATGATGCAAGAGTGGCTATAAAGTCTGCACTCAGGGGTGCACAGGAAGCCGTTAAAAGTGTTGATGACAAAAGTCTAGTGAAAAATCCACGGATCCTGCCAATACCATCTAAAGTTGGTGGTATTTTATCACTAATTCCAATTTTTGCTGGACTCAGTGCACTTGGAGCTCTTACCGGTGTAGCAAAGGCTGTTAATGACGCTAGCGCTGCCAAACAGAAACTTTTGGAGGCTCAACGTCACAACAAAACAATGGAGGCTATTGCTCTAGGAAAAGGTTTATACCTGAAACCATACAAGAAAGGACTGGATCTTCATATGAAACCCCACCACCACCACAAAGGACAAGGACTTCGTCTCAGACCTATGCCAAAAAACGTGTAGTGAAGCTACCACACCGTGCACTCACTGATGCCAATCTGTTCAAGTACGCTAGAACTCTAAAGATTCCACATTTTCGCGGTATCTTTATGCGCAACCAGTTACCAGTGAATGGTCCACAGCACACAGTCAGCTATTATCAATCTTGATGACGGTGATGATCCTGGTACTCACTGGGTAATATATAAAAAGATTGGTAAGAGTGTCCTCTACTTTGACAGTTTTGGTAATCTTCGTCCACCAACGGATCTCGTAGATTACTTTGGTGATAGTAGCTTCATACAGTACAATCACGATAGGTATCAGGAGTACAACAGTGTTGAGTGTAGACACTTATGTTTAAAATTTCTGTGTAAACAGCTCAGTATAAAAGACAAGTACTGTCTATATAAGAGTGTGTAAGCAATTGTCAAGAGTCAGTATAGAGGATAACATCATCATGGATGAATCATTTACTCTCACTGTAACAGGAAACTCTTCACTGCTACAAGCAGAGTATTTCCCACCAATAGAACTCTCATCAAACAAGAATTATTCTCTTGGTCTGGTTGAACTACTCACATTTCACTCAATTCCTAATGTTGATGAAGGAAATAATAAATTTTATATTGGTGATCAGGTGGTGACTATACCTCCTGGCAGCTATGAGATTGAAGACATTGAACAATATGTACAAATGTCTCTAATCGGAAGCTTCTTTGATGTAAAAGTTCCAACTAGTAGAGATGAGTTTGAGAAATATATACAAAAGAATCTAAATGCTAAGGGTATTGTAATAAGTATCAAACCTAACAACAATACGTTACGTAATGAAATCAAGAGCAATCTTGAAGTGAACTTTCAACCAGACGACTCTATTGCACGGCTACTGGAATTTACACCACGTGTTCGTGAGGCCAACAAGACACACTTCAGACCTACCAGTAGCCATTCTTAAAGTGAATGCTCTCAGAGTTGAGTGTAATATCACGACAGGAGAATACATCAATGAACGAAAAGTGCACACAGTTCACGAGTTCTTCCCAACCGTTCCACCAGTATATAAGATCGTTGAAGTGCCTTCACACGTCATTTACCTTCCAGTCGCAGTGAAGACAATACATCGAAATCAGATTCGCATTGTCGATCAAGACGGAGAATTAGTCAACTTTCGTGGTGAAACAATAACAATACGCCTCCACCTCAAATCATCATCATAATCATCCTAATGGGTCTTGTGTACAATCGCAAAGGAGGAGTAGGAGGAGATAGAATCTATATAACTGAACCAACATGCCAGGCAAAAGTCAGTTCTCAGCCAACCTGCAAGAGACTAACACCTCAGAACGTGCTCTTCCTGAAACAACTTGGTCTCAAGATCAAACATCGTGGAAGCAGAAACTGA
Organism: Synergus gifuensis; assembly: GCA_904066015.1. Lineage (NCBI taxonomy): Eukaryota > Metazoa > Arthropoda > Insecta > Hymenoptera > Cynipidae > Synergus > Synergus gifuensis. The sequence continues at coordinate 35,345 of CAJFCO010000162.1, forward strand.
AGCGACCATTCAAGATATTTATCATTTCTTTCTGTTGCAACAAAAAAAAATGGAAGAAATGTTGAAAATTCAAGCACCAGTGACATTTGATGAGTCCATTGCACACTATGAGACACATGCACATCAGCCTTATTCCTCATCAACATTCAACAACAGTGATGAGATTCGTATCGCTGTTCAGCATCAGGATTTGTGTATTCTTCCGAGCAAGAGTTCAGTACATGTGTTTAGAAGACTAACAGGGTCTGATGGAACTACACCTGTTACTACTACAACTCTTGTAAGCAATGCCATCTGCTTTCTATTTGATGAAATTCGCTATGAACTCAACGGTATTGAAATTAATCGATGAAAAAATGTCGGTCTCACGACTACCATCAAAGGTTACATCTCTCTCAACCCTGGACAAAGTTCTCTTATGGAGAATGCAGGATGGCTCGATATGGAACATACAAGACATCTTACTGATGATGAGGGTTACTTTGATGTAACTGTACCACTCAGTATGATCCTGGGATTTGCTGAAGACTATCAGAAAGTCGTTGTCAATGCAAAGCATGAACTTATCCTAACAAGATTACGCAACGACACGAATGCTGTTATACAGGGACAACCTGAGGAAGCATTCAAGATCACAATTTTCTAAGTAGAGTGGATGATACCTTATGTAATAGCTTCAGAATAGCAAAAGATACAATTGCTGAATTTCATTGAAAAAGATTTACCCATCACTATGAGTTTTCGTTCATGGGAATTGTATGAGTACCCTCTTCTTCCACTCACCTCAAAACACATATGGACTGTGAAGACTTCAACGCAGTTGGAAAAACCACGTTACATTATACTTAGTTTTCAAACTGCTAGAAAGGATAAGTTAAGGAAATATGCTAATCGTTTCGATCACTGCAGTATAACCAACGTCAAGGTCTTCCTGAATTCAGAGTACTACCCATATGGTAATTTGAATGTGGACATTAATCACAATCAGTTTGCCATATTGTATGAGATGTATGCAAACTTCCAGACAGCCTACTATGGTAAAGAGTCTGAACCAATCTTGATGAAAAGTGTATTCAAACAACACGCTCCTCTAATTTTCATCGATTGCTCTAAACAAAATGAGTTTCTCAAACAAGCCTCAGTAGACGTTCGTGTGGAATTTGAATCTGCAAACAATATTCCCGCTGAAACTGCAGCCTACTGTCTCATCATACACGATCGTATTATACAGTATCAACCCATAAGTGGTGGGGTGAAAAAGTTGATATAAGGTGGGGGTAACTTGAGCTGGTGGTGGTGGTGGTAGGGAAAGAAGGTATATAAACAGACGATTTAAACTTCAAAGTTCAGTTTTCGTCGAGATGGAGTTCATCGTGGACGTGCAAGGCTTCAAAAAGCCCATCAACCAGTTTGTCTTCAAGGAGTTGGCCATAGTTCCTCTTCAGGAAGACGCTCAACCAACGGTATACCTGTTTGAACCACCCAACTACTGGAACTACTGGCTAGAAAAGAAAAAATGGATGGAACAGTATCTTGACAATGTGTGGGATCTTGAAGATTTGGGCTGCCCAGCGCTAAAAAAATTGTGTAACACAGTCTCCATATCCTGCAATAATCATCCTCAGTGCTGGAATCACCAGTGTGCTGTTCGAAATGCATTGGTTCTGAAGAATTGGTTCTTAACGCCTCAGGATCAGCCAACCATCCAAAATTACAGTGGAAGTAAAGCTGATGATAATGAGGATGCTAATGATGATGATGATCCAACTAAAAGCATAGATACTCCAGATACCGACTTGAGCAGTGTGATAAATGTGTTGACAGTTCCGACACTGTTATGAGTAACACTACTCTGAAAGACTTTTATAACCGTTGTGAATTCATGTTCTAGCTTCTAAGAATAAGTTAAGTTAAGAGTTTACTTTGTATTTTTAGGTTAAGTTTTTTAAATAAACCAGAAATCAAACTTAATACACACACACATGTCTACATTTACTTAAAACCTATCCAATTTAATATAAGTAAAATTTCCCGCCAGTTTTACGTCATCTACTCACAATATTAGTAGATTATAATTTAGCACGGACATGAACCACTATTGACTGCTGGGATCTTGTCATAAATTTAAGCAGTAGTTTGTAATGTTAGGTTATGTTTATAAATATTAAAAAAAGCTAATATACTAAAGTTTTTAGAATGTTCCAGAAGTTTCTAGAGTGTTCTAGAAAGTTCTTGAAGATTCAAGATTTTAAAGAAGTTTTGTAAAAGAATATAATAGTAGTAGGTAAGTTATCGACCACTGAGACAGTGGCGCCATCTGCTGACAGCAGTTGGAACCACGTGATCGTTATCTTGACCTGTAAATTATTGACAGTGGCTAATGGAATCGGTAAATTACTCGCTCGGTCGGTAAAACAGTGACCTGTAAAATTAACGACCGCAGGTTGGTAAATTACCGTTAGTGGTATGGGTAAATTACCGACAGCGACGGTGGCGCCATCTGCCGGCGGCGCATGGAACTACGTAGCTGTTCCAGAACCCGCCTAGGTATATTACTCACCGAAGTTCTGGTGGTTCGAAACATACCGTAAACTGTAGGTCCCCACATGAGAGGTTGTTGATCCAATACTAACGGCCCCATGTCAATCGCTTAAATTTGATGACCTAACGCGGATCGCTCCACCCACCCATAGCCCTACCCAATGTCATGGAATATTGGGGAATACTCCCGGCGTAGGGGTAAGACAAGACAAGACTTTACGCTTGGCAGGGCAAAGGGATGCCGCTTAGACGGCGCTAGAAAAATAAGTAGGGCCTCTGCCATTGGAGCCGATGGGTAGGCCTGACCACAATTTTTTTAAAGAAGGTTCAATGATGACACTATGAGCTTTCAATTCAAACTAAAAATGTTTTATCTACCTTTTTACAAAATTAAACATTTTTTATCTTACAATTTTGTTCCTAAATATAAGAAGATTAGATTGTTTAGAAAAAAAAATGTCGACTTCAGAGGATTTCAATAAAATATCTTAAAGAGGATACGCATCTCTCCTTAAATTATCATAATTAAAAAAAAGAATTAAACAAATTTTGTTTCAAAACTGATTGGAGTCATAAATATTTAAAATCATATAAAACTCTTTTATTGCCGTTTAATGAATTTTGTAAGCTATCAAGTTGTTTTATTTCGAATGGACAAGAATTCGCTGTAAAATTTCGGTAAGGTAGATATCGGAAAACCGATACATGCCAAAAATTTCGGTAAGGTAGGTATCAGTCAATATTAAACTAAATTAAATATGTATGTCGATAATGTAGACATCGTAGTATTCAAAGTAAAATAAGAAAGAATAATTAGCAAACTAATATATTTAATACAAAAATCTTATCTACACATTTCGTACAGTAATGAATAAATAACTACAATAAATTACTAGACACGTAGAAAATATTTTTTTAAATAAATAGTTTCTTCGTAGCGAAGAATTTTCTACAGCTTTCTACATCATTTATATGGCTTCTCTGTCAATATTTGATAAAAAAGTATACTTTGGTTTGTAACAATAATGCCTCGGATTTCTTCCACTTTTATATCATATATAAAAGATCATATCATATCATTTCATTTATATCATATATAAAGATATATAAATTTTATATCATATATAAAAGAGAAAATAACTCCTTAAAATAACAGAAAAGTATTTTCAGATTTTGGCGCCCAAATTCTACTATCAATCTCTCCAATCAAAAATCAGGAGAGCTGAAATTAACAGATGGCGCAAAAATAAAATAAATTCATAGATTGAAGTTGTGTATATCAGCAGTCGGTAAGTGAGAAAACTTCAGAAAGGATCTATTTTTGTTAAAAACAATTAAAAATTTCAGAGATTGATAATTCTTATGAAATTAAATGATCTCTACCGATTCCTGATAAATTTTCCCTGAGTTTAAACTACAGGATGAAAGTTAGTGACTCGATACACTTAGGTGTAAGGCAGGAAGCCATTATGCAGGCGCATGGGCATTGTAGGCAAGATTTTGAGCTGATTCGTCAATTGATCTTCCCCAGTATCCACTATGATCGTCTTCATGATCATAATGATGTTGATGTTGAGCGTGTTCGTAGTAAATAACTTTGGAAGGATGATGACTCTTTTTCAAATCCAGCCAAAAGCGAGCAACGTTGACTATGAGACTGATGATTGCGATGATGAAAAATTTGACTTGCAGATGAGTCGATATCAGTTGGAGCAGAAAACTCAGCTTCGATTTGATTAGCAGGGCAAGAGGGATCAACTTCAGTAGGTGCTTCTTCTTCTTCTTGCTGAACTTCTTCTTACGAGCTTCTCCTGGAATATACAAAATTTACATGAGAAATTTATATAATTAAATAAATTTTATAATTTTTTTAAATCGATTTTTTAAAGAAATTTATTATTATTTTTATGAAGCATAATATTTCGTTTTACTATTTCCTTTCACCTTGATTCCCCTTTAACATTTCCCTTCACCACTTCCCTTTACTATTTCCCTTTATCATGATTCCCCTTTATCATTTCCCTTCCCCACGATTTCCCTTTACCATTTCCTTTTACTATTTCGCTTAAGAATTCCCCTTCACCATTTTCCTTCACCATTTACCTTTACTAATTTTTTTTACTATTTCTCTTTATAGTGATTTCTCTATACCTTGAATTGCGTGTACCCTTTACTTTAACATGATTTACCGTTTACCTTTACCATTTCCCTTTATCGTGATTTCTATTTACAATGATTTCCCTTTATCATCATTTTCCTTTATCTTTTCCATTTACCATTTCCCTTTTACCATGATTCCCCATTTCCATTTCCCTTAAAAATTTGCCTTTACCATTTCACTTAACCGATTTCCCATTACAAGTTTCTTTTACCATTATTTACGTTTACCATTTCCCTTCACAATTTCCATTTCCCCTTTCCATTTAACTTTTTCCATTTACATTTCCCTTTTCCATTTTCCTTTACCATTTTCCTTTATCATTTCCGTTTACTGTTTTTCTTTACCATGATTTCCGTTTATAATTTCCCTTTACCATTTACCTTTACTATTTCACTATACCATTTCCCTTTACAATGATTTTATTTTAGTGATTTCTCTTTACAATGTGACGAGTCATGGTCAATGGTTTTTTAATGAAAATCAATGTATCTATAATTTGCTGGGAAACTATCATTCGTAGAAAAATATGCTTGAAACAGAAAATGTGTATTTCAATCAGATCTACAACTTTTACTTGAAACATTCTTAAATTTTGCATATTATTTGAGATAACTGTAAAAAAACAGCGCATCAAAAGACATAGGTATACGCAATTTCAAAGAAATCGGAGGATTGACCTTCTCGGAATTTTATCCTTGAACTTTTCAAAACAATATAAGTCCTAAATATGACTAATGTTGAGTCTAAGTGAAAAACGTAAGTTAACGTTATTCAAGTATGATGAATGACTTGCCGTTACGGAGTATATTCTGTTTAAATGATCCTGAGGTCTATTAAATTTATTTTACGATATTGCGGTTATTTTTACTACTATATACTACTATAGATGAGAAATATACTGCACCATAGTCTCAGACACCTGAGTAAGAATTTATGTGCTTGAAGAAATGAATATTTATGAAACAGGTTTTAATAAGTGGATTAGGAGGATACTTTCGCTGCCTTTCTGTGAATTCTATACCTCGTAATCTTTCGAATTAAAGAAAGGATATTAAAAAAAATTTCCAATTAATGAATTTATTTAACTAGATTCCAGTTATTCACAAGTCAATTAGGATTGGAACCACATTCTACCCGATATTTTCTAGGTATTTCATTAAACAGGAAAGATTTCTTAGCTTTAGGTGGTCTATTATTATTGGACCTTATATCCATTTAAAACCATTTTAGTTAAATACGTTATTAATTTTTATGCGCCATATTCTTTTTGGGTTTTATGACTTAAATTGTTGGCCTTGTGTCAATATTTGTTCTTTTATCAATTTTTGGATCTACGTATATCAATTTTAAATCAATTTTGGGTCCTTCATCATATTGGGTCCAAAGTAAATTTTTGGCCCTATTTTGATTTACGAATTCTGAAACCTTTTTCAATTTTGGACTCTGTGACAATTTAAAGTAACGTCATATTGGGTCCAATGTCCATGTTGGATCCTATTCCAGTTTCAAATCCTATGTGAATTTTAGGTCCTATGTCAATTTTGGGTCATATATCAATTTTTGACATTATGTTCCTATTTATTTTTCCAATCTTTATATCTGTCAGTTTTGGATTCTATATTGATTTTTGGTCATATATGAGAATTTGGCAATATACCAAACTCAGATCCTGTCAATTTTGAGACCTGTGTTTTTATATCTTAAGTCTATATCGGGTTCAATGTCCATATTGGGACTTATGTCAGTTTCGGGTAATATACTAATATGTCTATTTCAATTTTTGTCCCCATATCAATTTTTGATAACGTCATTATGAGCCCTATGTCAATTTTTGGTCCTATTTCAGTTTTTGAAACTGAATGTTGCAGCTTAGGTTGCAATATCTATTTTGGATCCTATGCCACTTTTGGTTCCTATGCAAATTTTGGGTCGTATGTCAATTTTGAGTATAATGTCAATTTCGGGTTGTTTGTCAATTTAGAGTCCATTGTCAATTTTGGGTTTTAGGTCCATATTGGGTCGAATATCCCTATTGGATCCTATTTCAGTATTTTATTCTGTCTAATTTTTGGATTTATTTAAATTTTGGGTCATAGGTTCATATATAGGTTCATTTGTCAATATTGGGCCCTGTTTCAGTTTTATATTCTATTATAATAATTTTGGGACTTATTTCTATTTTAGGTCCTGTTTAATTTTTTTACTCTACTTTGGATTTTAGGTTCAATTTAAATTTTGGGCCCCTATGTCAATTTCTGGTCCAACGTCAATTTTGGGTGGTTTGTAAATTTTCGGCCTTAAGTCCGTAATGTATTGAATTTCCATATTGGGTTCTATTTCAATTTTATATTCTAAGTACAATTTTTGGACTTATTGTCTTATTTCTATTTTGGGTCCTGTATCAATGTTGGATTCTATGTCCATTTTGGGTCTTACGTCCATTTAGGGTCGAATGTCCATATAGGATCCTGTGTCAGTTTTCTATTCTATGAGAATTTTTGTACTGTAAGCTTTATATTTTAAGAGAACTGAATTTATTTTGAAAGATAAAAATTACATTGCACGTCCTTACTCTAACAAAGCTTACAAGACACTTCCTCAACTCTGCTTACTAACTATAGGCGTCGCTTTATATATTCGCGCGAAATTTAAAAGTAATTAAAATGCCTACAGTACTTATTTAAATTTAGGGTCCTATGTTAATTTTTGGGTCCTATGTCAGATTTTGGGTTATATATAAGTTTTTGGCCCTATTTCAATTTTGGATCCTATGTCAATTTTGTGCACTATGTAAATATAACATTTTGGCTGAATTTTAATATAAATTCGAATTTAGCTTATAAGTAAAATGCAGTTTGTAAAATCGTGAATTTTTTGCGACCCAGAAACCATCGCAACTTCGAAGTTCAACTCGTTCTCTCGAACCCGCAAGTCTTAAAATGACTTCCCTTTCCCTTCACCTCGGCGCCTTACTTTTCTGAATTGTCTTATGGCATAAGGAATAAGTATACTGATGGGCTTCCGAGAAATGGAACACGATGCACTCAATGTTGTACTTTCGCACTTCTTCCGCCATAAATGGAGGAAGTTCATCTACATTCTTCATTAGTATGTTTCAACGGTCAATTTAAAGACCATTTGTGTCCAGTTTTCAGTAGTTAATTCTCATCTTTACTATACCGTAATTATGCGAATTTAAAATTAGTGTTTAATGTATATAACTTATCTTTCTTTAAGAGGAATCATGAAATCCAAACAGGTCAAATCGATCTAACTTCTAGAGAAAATGTTCGAACTGATTTTTTTCATGTAAAGTGTGAAACTTATATTTAGTGAAAAAATACAAAATAGATAAAAAATAAATAAAAAAGTTCCATAATTAACTTCAAAATATAATACTGAAAAAATAAATCCCAAAATTAAGAGACGCAAAAATTTCGTAAAAACATAAGGCCCAAAATAAGTCCTAAACTGTCCTAAATTATAAGGACCAAATATAAGTAAGAACAATAAGACCCAAAATAAGTACAGAGAATATAATTCCCGAACTAAACGTTTAAAAAGGCCCAAAAGTACCCAAAACATAAGTAAAAACATCTAAAGGTAAAAAAATAAGTCCCAAAATTATAAAACTGTAAGGCCCATAGTAAATGTCAAATTATAAGACCTCAAACTATAAAACCCAAAATTAAGTTTAAAAATTAAAGGCATAAATTGACAAACTATAACAATATATAACAATGTATAAGACCCAAAATTAATCACAACATATAAGACAATGTACAAATCTCAAAAACAAGAGCCTTAAAAATATAGCAAAAATTAAGTTTGAATATAAAAGGCATAAAAAAGACAAACTCTGAAAACATAAGATCAAAACTGAGTCCAAAAATATAAGGCCCAAAAATTAGACACATACGATAAAGTTTATAGTCCTGTCAACCAAAAGTTGATACAAAAATAAGTCCTAAAAAGGTTCAAGAATGGGCCCCAAGAATACTAGGCCCGAAATAATAGTAACAAAATAAAAGACAAAAAATTTTACAAATGAGACCTAAAATGTACAAACCAGAAAACAAGTACCAAAAGTACAAACTGAAAAATCGTAAGTCCCAAAATTTTAAAACCATAGGCCCATAGTAAGTGCCAAATTATAATACCTAAAACTGTAAGACCCAAAATTAATTTTGAAAATGTAAGTCCCAAAAACAGTTCCAAAAAATATAAGTTGTAAAGCAAAAGGTCCTAAATATAATTGCTAAAAATATAAATGAAATGAATTATAATAATTAGAAATTGATGGATAATCTCGTCGGTGAATGAACTTTCTTCGAAGAGAGGAGACTGAACTCAACATAAAAACGTTGTTAGCTCTTTCATTTAAACTACTAACGTAACCGGATTACGTTACCGCTTCAATGTCAATGTCTACAATTCTAGACTGGTGTAAAGTTCATTCATAAAGAAAAATTGCATCTCTTTACTTGCTCAACATAAAAATTGTTCCTCTTTTTAATTTCGAAATCTTTTTTTAATAAATAATAATAAAAATTTTCTGGACTCTACTTTTCTTTTTCTTTTTAATTTGTGATGTCATTTTCAAGAATAAGATCAATCTCTGATTTTCGAAACACCAATTAAGTTTATCCGTTCAATAAAAATATTATTTCTTCATAAAATTTCTAATTTTAGATTTTTCGAATTTGATAGAAAAGGTTTTTTTCTCAACCGTTATGCGAATGCATGGTGACCCATTGAAATCCATTAAAGCGCATGTGACACGAAAACACAATTCGAACACGATACCCACGCACATATTCGATACGATACCAAATTTGACTTAATACGCTTCACCTACTTAAGATTCTTTTACGTGACTGCATTCTTCAGGAGTCATATTAGAAACTTTCCAATTTATGTTTGGCCAAGGAATAGGGGATTGAATTTTTAGCGGGAACTTAAACCAAATTTAGCACAGACACAAACTCCAGAGAGTTGTAGGTAAATGTCGGTAATTGTCGGTAAGAGATATTACCTCCAAAACTCAGTCTACTTCTTTATCCAAAAAATATGAAGAAATATTTCGTCAGATAAAATAAGATCCAAGTGTAGGGCCACAAAAATAAGGGCCAATAATATAAGATCCAAGTACAAAACCACAAGTCCCAAAATTAAGATTAGATGAAATAATAACCCAAAAAGGCCGAATAAAATAATATCCCAATGTAGAAACTGAAGGCACAAATCCAAAAATAAGACCCAAAATCACAGATAATAATAATAAGGCCCAATAAAAGAAGTACCAGATGTAGGACCCAAAAATGAAACTCCAAATATCAGATACATTAAAACAATTCACAAGAAGGTTTAATACTTTAAGACCCAAAAATAATGCTTAATAATATAAGACCCTACAATAAACTCTAATAAAAATTTCCATAAATAGGATTACAAATTTGGATACAAAAATAAGACCCAGTAATATAAAAACTACAATTTTTAAAAATAAGACCCAAACCAGAATCTAAAAATAAGTTCCAATTTAAATAAAACCTAAAAACAAGGCCAAAATAGCAATTCCAAATAATAGATTCCACTAAAATAAATATCAAATATAGGACCCAAAAATAAGGTTTTGAAAATAAAACCCACAAAATCAAAAAAAACCACGAAATAAAAGAAAATAAGGTCCAAATAAAATAAAACTACATGTCCCAAAATAAGACCAAATAAAATTTGTGACGCAAAAAATAATGTAAAATACACTTTTTTCAATAAAATAAGATCCAAAATATAAGGCCCAAGTATGGGACAGTTTGAATTTCGCCAAATGTTAGAAAATAGAATTTTTAAAAAGATTGTTTCAAAATATTTCGTAATTCAAAATTTTAAAACTAATATTTTTTTCTTAGTCTACTTACACGAGTATTGACGAGCGAAAAGGTCATAAAAGAATCACGTACCGCAATAACGACGGTTTCAGTGGCACAAAGCAAGGCTTGTTAACACTAATTAAAACGACAAGAGTAATTTGTGGTTTGAGTTAATTTATCTGGAGTTGTGTTTACTTATTTACAAAAGGAAAAATTGTGTAACGTGTCGCATCATTATTTTCTAGACTCGTTATAACTTATTTGAGTTACAATAAAAGAAACGAGAAGTCGCAATAATAATTTGAAGGTCAAGTCCTGTTGCATTTTTCAGTTGCAGTCTTTTTTTTCTAACTGTAAAGAATAATTCGTAGTCATGTTTGCAGAGAAATTATATAATTTTTTTTTTAATTTAGGAAAGATTATTTTAGTACTATAGTTTAATTTATTTAGGTACTATAAAATATTACCTATACCCAAAAAGAAGAACCTTAAAATAATTCCCCAAAAATATAAGGTTATAAAAGAAGACTCAATAAAATGATATGCAAATGGGGACCTAAAGACATAATCTCAAAAATAAAACTCAAAACCACAAGTTCTAAAATGGGTCAAAATGTAGGGTCTAAAAGTATAAACCACAAAAATAAGAACCAAAATCATAAATCCTAAAAAGGGACCACATGTAAGAAAAAACGACTTCAAAAATAAGACACAAAACATAAGGCCCAGTGAAATAAGTATCAAAACAACTAAGGCCTGTTAAAATAAGATACAAATACTGAACACGGAGAAAACTGTTTAGTAGATCTTACTGTAGAATAGTATATTATGGACAGACTAAGCTAGCGGTTGGAATTTCTAAACCGTTTAGTAGATTTTACCTATCCAGTTGTTATTGTACTATTGGATGGGTAAAATCTACTAAACGGTTTAGTAAATCCAACCGCTAGATTAGTCTGTCCATAATATACTCTTGTTACAGTGGGATCTAATAAACAGTTTTTTCCGTGAACCCAAATGTAAAACTAATGATAATAAGTTTCACAAATATAAAATCCAAAAATATTACCCACAGATTAAAAATAAGGCCAAAAATATAGGACTTCCAAAATAAGGCCCTTTCCTCAAAAAATAAGACCCAAATATAAGGTGGAAAAATACAAGTTCCAAAAAAATATACAATAAAGAGACCCAAAGTTATTTCCAAAAATATAAAACCCAAAAATAAGGTCCAATAAAATCAGACCCTAAAAATTTAAATTAAACTAAAAATAATTGAATGATTTGTAAATTAAATTCAAAGAATTTTCTGTTTTAAATTTGAAAATGAAAAGTAACACTATAAAAATTATTTTTTAGATTAAAGATTGCAAAAACAATTAAAAATTATTTCAATTTATATATCGAAGATCGTTTAATTTGACTTTAAGAGGTGTACATTTTTTAAAATGTTTTTACCTACTTTTCGTTTTATAAAATATTATAAGTTAATTTGCTCTTTAACTTTATTCGATTCTCTTTTTTTAAGAATAGTAGTATTTAAACAAAAGTAGTGAATTGACTTTTTATGTCACTTTTCGTTTTAAATGTTAGGATTAAGATTAGAAAACGCGTGAGTGATTTGGTATTAGATTCGAATCAATTCTACGGTTATGAATAAGTGGGCGTCGCACATATTAAATAAGGACAATTTTTATTTGTCCACTGGCACGCTTAATCGGTTAATCGATCGACTAACGGCATTAAAAAGAAAGTGCTTCGTCTTCGCCTTTGGAATTTAGTTTTCCTCAAATACCTCAGAAGTGTTTCTTAATTTGGAAACTTACAACCGAAGAAAATATTGTAATTTAAATAATAACTACATAGTTAGAGAAATTAATTATTTAATATTAAAATTTTTTTAAAGTATTTAACACAATGGGATCATAAAATAATTAGTATCATTATTTCAAAGATTTAATAATTGATTTACCTAATTATTTATTTACATTAAAATATATTTCCAGCAAATTTCATTTTTGGAAACCACAAATCCAAAAAGAGCCCAAATGTAGGAGCAAGAAAAAAAATTCCCAAAAATAAGACCCGATGTATAAGAATCAAAACCAAATAAGATCCAATAAAATAAGATACAAATACAGAACCAGATTAATAATAAGGCCCGAAATATAAGACCCAAAAATGAGAACCATTAAATAAATATAAAACCCAAGTTTAAGAACCAAATGCACAGTGCAAAAATATAAATTCCAAAGATAAAGTACAATAAAAAGATACACAAAAATAAGACCCAAAACCATAAATCCCAAAACGGACCCTAATTTAAGGGAAAAAACTTCAAAAATAAGACACAAAACATAAAGCCCAATGAAATAAGTATCAAAACAAATAAGGCCTGATAAAATAAGATACAGATACACATCCAAAATTCTGCCCAAATTTAGGGACCAATAAAAACGAAGACCAAACAAGAATCTGAACTACAAGTCCCTAATATATGACCCAAATATTAGACAGCAAACTAAGATTCAACAGAAAGCAAAAGTAATTTTCCAGTTAAAAGTTTAAAATTCTTTAAAAAAACATAATAATTTATAATATAAAAAAAGAGACCTACCCAAGCCTCGGTCTTCAGATTCGTCATTTTGTGTATTCTCAGTTTCGGCCGTGCCGAAAAGTGTACTAAGTCCCTCAGCGACGAAATTTCCGGTCTCCTCAAGGACGACACTCATCGGAACCTCACTTCTTCTTCCGGAAACTTCCAACTCAATTTGGTCAATTTCTTTCGCAAGCCTTTTTCTGGCACAGGAAGCACTATTTGCCTCCAAGATGCACTCCAGAAATCCCTTCTCCTCCTCAGCCAAGGTCGCAATGACAGAGTCGTAAACGAGGAAAATTCCGAAAATGGCACACAGACTCAATTTCATGATGTCGATTTAAAAAATTCGTGCAGTTAAAAAAAAAATTATTTATTTATTTTATTATTATTTATTTACAAAATAAACAAAAATAATTGATTTGGGACTGATTGAGTCCCTTTCGAAATCACAACGCGGAACCGCACTTTTTTATTTGTTGCACGCTGCACCTGCGGCTCCTTTTTCTGTTTGTCCTTCCGGCTAGTGGAACAAGTTCGAGTGGTAGTAAACCACGCGTGGAAGCAGCAACCAGATATATGCGAGTGGGTCTGATGGGGCCTGAGTGGACCCCTGCAGGATCATCAGCCAATCAGTGGGAAGACACCTTCCCCCACCCGCGTGACGCTGCTGATAATCTGGGTCCAGAACCGCTATAGCGTTGTAGGCCCACTTTTCTTTTCTCTCGGTTGATCTTTTATTTCTTGGGAAGTCAGATTCGAAGCCTTTGCATGAATGAGGACCAGCGATCTTTATCTCGATCAAATGGCCAGATTATGTTCTCTCAGCTTGATTCATTTACAAGAGAAGAGGAAGTGCGTCTTTAAGGGGGGAATTTTTTTACTGTGGGAGATGGGAGAGCTAGAGATTTTAAGGTCAAAGTATTTCGAAAAGCGGTAGAAAGACACTTTTCAGTAATATTTCGCACAAAAATAAGGCCCAATAAAATAGTAGCCAATTTATAAAGTCCAAATATCAGAACCTCAAAAAATAAAGTCTCAATATACTAACGGATAAATAAGAATCAAATTTAGAACTAAAAAATAGGACTGTATAATAATATACAAAAAGAAGGCCCCAAAAAAAATAAAAAAAAAATAATAAAATAATAAAAAAAAATTCCCACAACATAAAAGTCCTAACATAGTACCGAAAAAAGACCCAAATCTGGGGCCAGAAAGCAAGGCTCAAATATATAATTTGGTAAAAAAAGGCTCAAGTACGTGAACTGAAAATAAGGCCCAAAAGAAAAGTACCAATAAATTAGGATTATAAAATGAAGCAAAAAATATTAGTCCCAAATACAGGACTTAAAAATTTACAAATTATGTGCCCAGAAATATAAAGCCTTATAAAATAATACGCGACAAATAAGATTAACAAAGGCCAAGTAGAAAAGCACTTGTGAAAAATATTTGATCCAAAAAAGGCTCTTTAATAAGCTAAATTAATAACAAAAAATTTTAAAGGCACACTAAAATATTATCCAAAGATAATACTCAAAAAAATAATAACCAAATTTGTGAACAAGAAATAAGTCCCAAAAATATGACCTAATAAGAAGGATCATATGTAGCAGAATAAAATGAACTAAGACCGAAATCTAGGTCCCAAAAATAAGTGTCAATAAACCCGAAAATAAGGCCCAATTAGAATAAGGTCAAACATTTTTTAATATAATAGAATAGTGCTCAAGTATAAGACCCTAGTATTAGAACCATAGATAAGGCCTAATAAGAATTAGACCAATGGGTAGGATAAAAAGGCTTCAAAAGTTTAATAAAATAAGACCCGAAAAAGTATTTAATAACACAAGACCTAAAAATATAAGATAAAAATCCATAAACATAATGCCCGAATGCAGTACGATAAAATAAGGCTCTGGAAACGGGTACGATAATTTGAACTTAAAATTAATCCCAAAATAATATACATCTAAATAAAATCCAATAAAAGTAATTAAACCATGAACGAGAAAATAAGGCCCAACAATATTTTAAAATATTAAGCCCAGAAAAATCAGACACGAAAATAATGTCCGTAAAAAAAATACACTCATCTCGCGATCGAGAGCACCACTCGGGGGTCGAGTGACTTCGTTCGGATGGGATTAAAATAGCTCGAGCGAGCACTCTGACGTCACCACGGCATTGACTTCGCGAGCGCCGGCACTTAGTGTAGACTGTCGAGGGACGCTCGGGGGGGACGTAGAATCAGTCAAGCGTGAAAAGTGCTCTCGATTGGAGTGCTCTCGATCGCGAGATGAGTGTAACCAAAATATAAGATAAGAAAAGATAACGGAAAAAGTATAAGGTCCAAATGCAGGAAATATAAGGCTCAAAAGATTGTATTGTTCTACGAGGATCAGTAAGATATTAAACCCCTTGTTTTATGAGTTTCATACTCTACTTTTTTCAGTCTTTAACACTTTTTTACAAGTTTATAAAATTTTATAGACATCCGTGATGAAAGTGAATGACTCTGTATTAAGATATTTGAGATGCTGATCTATAGTGAGTCAAGAAATTTCTCTTTTCCTCATTTCCCGTATTTCTCAGCGCTCAGTGAATATTAAAATGAGCTCAAACTGTTAGAGGTCTTTAGACTTATTAAAATTTGCATTATGGGCTAATTTATTCTATCAATGTAAATTTTTCAAATCTCTGAAAAAATCTTGTTTAATCAATAAAATGGTTTCTTGACATTTTTACTACCAAACTTTTTTTGGTTCTGTGAAACCAAAAAAGATCAACCACTTATTTTCTGAATTTCAGGAAATCAAATTAGAATTTTATTAATATATATTTTTTTAATATTAATCAACTAAACTATTTTCTTTAATTAAACAAAAATAAGTGGCAATAAAAGTAGAGCCCAAAATAAGAACTAAAAGTAAGAAACCAAAAAAAAACCTCAAATTTAATACCCAAAACTAAGTCCAACAAATTAAAAATAGGGCCCAATATATAAGGCTCTCTAAAATGGAGTCCATTAAATAAAAAGAAGACCACAATTTTTGATACAAGTATAAGCTATATAAAAAAAAGTTAAAAAATAATTTGCAATACAAATAGACTCAAAAATAAGACCCAAAAAATAATTCTCAAAAATATGAAATTAAAAAACAAGACCCAATAAAATGATATCCAAATGTAGGACTAAAAGGCACAAACCTAAAAATCAGAACCAAAAACACAAGTCCAAAAAGGGCCCAAATACAGCATGAGAATATATTATCCCCAAAATAAGACCCAAAATCAAAAATACCAAAAAATAGCCCAAACAGGGGCCAAATATACCATCCGAAAATATAAACCTAAAAATAAGAAACAAAATATATTATGCCCAATTAATTAAGGAATATAAAATAAATAATAGACAATAAAACAAGACTCAAAATCAAATAAGTCCGAATTAAAGAAGAATAGATATCAAATAAGGCCCAATAAGATCAGCTACAAAAACAGAATTCAAATGTAGGGCCCAAAAACGAAGGCTAAATAAGAATCGAAATAACAAATATCTAAATCTTGTTTAATTAATAAAATTTTTTCTTGGCATTTTTACTACTTTTACATTCTCATCCGAGAATGTATTTAATTTTTTTCTTTGTATATAAATCACCTAAACTATTTTATTTGATTAACCAAAACCTAAGCAAGATCAACCAAATGGATTTTATTTTGAATTTAGATTTTTATATAGGGTGAGTTTTTTAACTTGAGACATAGTAATATCTCAAAAATACGCATCCTACGTGAAAAATGTCCTGAATAAAAATTTTTTATTTTCGAGGGAGAAAATCAACTCTGTAAAAATTTTCCCCACGCCGCTCCTCAGGAGGCTGGGGTGGGGGTAACTTTGTAATTTTAAGTGACAACCCCAATTTTTTATAACGGATTTATATTCTCCGTCAAAAAATACGTAAGTTTTATTTGAAAAATTTTTTTTGATTAGAGATGGTTGGCGCTGCAATTGCGAAAAATGTAATTGTTGATAATTACATTTTTCGCAATTGCTGCGCCAACTATCTCGAATCGAAAAACATTTTTCAAATAAAACTTACGTATTTTTAGACGGAGAATCTGAATCCGTTATGAAAAATTGGGGTTGACATTTAAAAGTAAAAAGTTACCCTCGCCCCAGACAATTACATTTTTCGCAATTGCAGCGCCATCTATCGCGAATCGAAAAAAATGTTTCAAATAAAATTTACGTATTTTTTGACGGTGAATCTGAATCTGTTATAAAAAATTTGGGTTGCCATTTAAAATTACAAAGTTACCCCCGCCCCAGCTTCCTGGGGGGAGTTGTGGGGCAAATTTTTGCAGAGCTGATTTTCCCCCTCGAAAATAAAAAGTTTTTATTAGGGACATTTTTCACGTAGGATGCGTATTTTTTGAGATATTTCAATGTCTCAAGTTAAAAAACTCACCCTGTATATGTATTCAAAATTTCTCTTCAAAAATTTTGTTCAATATTGCTCGTCTTTTTTCCTTTTGAAAAGAAATTTTGTAAAAAATAAAATTTCAAAAAATTTTAAACAAAAGTTTTGGAGAAATTTTGAAGAAAAGTTTTGAAAAGAAGTTTTCAACACGAATAGAGAAATTATGATAACATTTTTTTCAGAAATCTGAAATTTACGGAAATTTGAATTTTTTGGTATTGGAAAATTCGGGTATTTTAGTAGATATACACTCACCTCGCGATCGAGAGCTCTCCAATCGAGTGCTCTCGATCGCGAGGTGAGTGTATTTTAGGGAAATTGAAATTTCCGGAATCTGAAATTTTGGTAATTTTCTACTTTCGTTGAAAAAATATTTTCGGTAATATAATGTTTATTCGTGAAATTAAAATGTCGAGAGTTTGCATTTTTCAGGAATTTGAATTTTGATTTTGATTTTAGTTTTCCGGCAAAAAGATGATCAGTATTTTTTCTGAGTATTAATCAATTTTTTTATATTAAATTACAATTGCTTTTAAAATTTATAAATTTTTCGTAATTTGTCTACGCCTTTGGCGATACGTGATCCAACAATACGGAAAGTATAAAACGATGCTAATACAACCTAGATCTAAACGTATCGCGACTCGCATTCTTCATCGTGAGGCTGTAGGTGTACGTTTAACCGCGATGAATCCAAAACTTGGATCCGAAGTGGGTCAAAACTTGCTGGCTGCCACATAAATTTTTACTAAGTAACCAACCTTCCCCACGAATGGTAATTTTTAGAATAACGTATTTCAGAGCGTCACTCGAAAATCTCGAGACAGATCTCTTGTATTATCCTATCGAGAGGGAAACACTCGTATTTTTAAAACAGGAATTTTAAGAGACTGATAAACGATCTTACTTTCTCACTCAAATTTCCGAACGTTTCTGGCTATTGAATTAGAAACGAATTTTAATTCATTCAAATATTTGTTCTCCTATTAAAAAGAAACAACTTCTCCCATTTTAATAAATTTAGTATTTAGTATTTTAATATATTTTAGTATTATTTTATTTATTTAGTATTTAGTGTTTTAGTATTTTAGTATTATTTTATTTATTTATTATAGTATTTAGTATTTTAGTATTTTAATATTTTTTAAGAGTAGTTGATTTTTATTCACTAGCTGACATGTTGGGAAATATTCTTACAAATAAAAAAAGTGAGAACCGATCCCTACCCGATCCCTACCTTACCAACATTTTTTTCTCTGCAACGCTACTTATTGAGATATCAAATTGAAAATTTATAAAATTGAAGCTAAAGCATTAAGGACATGTGATACTTTACCATAAGAGCAAATTAGTTATACCAATTATACATTCGTAATAATAAATATTTTTAGCTAATAAGAGTCAATAAACCTTCGTTTACATGAGACGAAGGTTTATTGACTCTTATTTACTAAAAATATTTATTATTATGAATGTATAATCGGTATAACTAATTTGCTCTTATGGTAAAGTATCACATGCCCTTAAGGTACGTTTATTTGGTCCTAAATATTGATATTCATAAAAGAACATTTTTTTTTGTTTTTACAAAAATTTAAGACCAGATAACATACCTTAGCATATTTTCTTTAATTTTAGAAATTTTCAATTTGATATCTCAATAAATGTAGACGTAGCGTTGTAGAGAAAAAAGTGTCAGTAAGTTAGGGATCGGGTAAGTCTTACATGGCCTAAAGGATGTTTATCATAGACACGAACCTTTGGCGAATCTATATCTCGGTAAAAGAATCTAATAGGAATCTGTTTTCCGAACATAGTTTTCTCACCTACTCAGATTCAATTTTCCTTCTTTATCTAAGAAAATCAGTTTAGAAATATTTAAATTAAGCACGAACACAAACTCTCAAATATGGAAGTCAGTAAATGTCGATAATCGAAATGTGTTCAGAAGATACTCCGATCTACTCGCACTAGATACATTTTATTTTCATTTATCCCGTTCTATTTAACAACTTTCTTACTTAGCACGGACTTAAACCCTACAGTGTGATAGATGATGGTAAAAGTCGGTAAAAATGTTCAGAAAGCAATATGACGATAAGCTAAAACTGAATTTTGAAGATATTTTTATTTCTTAACAATCTAGTTCATTGTAGAAGCGTCTACGTCCAGTACGAAAACAAACTATAGCATTCTCTAAGTCAGTAAATGTCGGTAATAGGAATTTGTGTCTAGCATGCAACCCTTCATACTACTAAGATTAAATTTCTCTATTTTCATTTGTCAAGAGCGATTGAGTAACTTTTTATTTTAGTGTGGTCATGAACCCTATATGTCACGGTAAATGTCGGTAACAGTAAAGGATGTTTCTATAACGTAACCCCCCCAATCTACTATGATTCAAATTTTTAAATTTCAGTTATTATATTTTTATTTTGTCGCACGCCAACGTGCTAAATTGTAATTTTATTTCGTTTTGACTCTGTGTTCTTTTAAAATAAAACAAGGCATCTGATTGGTGGTTCCGAGGCAAGCGTCTAGACTCTCAACCGAGTACCCCATTGGAGCTCGCCCACATTACTCTCAGCCAATCGCATCATTTCTTTTAGTGACGCTCTTGGCCGGAGAACTCTCTGAGTATCCGTGCGGAGTCGGGCTCACGTTTGGCTCGCGCAGACTTTCGTCTCAACCAATCGTGGCGCTCGATTTCCCCCACTGGTGCGATGGTTCCCCGGTCAGAGGCTATAAAACGCGTTGCTTTTCACAGCTCTCCCTCTTTACTTCTCAAGACTTGAGACCTCCAACAAGGAACCCCTGCTCGACGGAACGATTACCATCTCAGAGTCTTGACGCCACCTCGCACCATTGGGTGTCTATTCCATCAGAATATTATAATTTGTTTCCTTTTTATTTTTTATCACCTAGAATTCAACCACCCATTCTGATCCCTAAAACCGAGTTTTCGAGTACCCTCCGGGGTACCGGTCCAGAACCGGGGAGGGCTATGGGAAGATCCTTTCCTTTGTTCTAAAACCTGAAGTCGAGTTCTCGAGTATCCTCCGGGGTACCGGCTTAGAACCGAGGAGGGTGATAGGAATATCCTTTCTTAAACTTGACGACTTCTTCGATCTGGATTAATTAAGTGTTGTGAACTAGTGCCGCGAGTGTGGAACGATAAATGCCATCCGCTAGTGCAGTGACGAAAGTTCGCCCACGTCCCAGCTTAAGCAAGCGGCTCTTTTAAGAGCCTAATTCCAACCTGCCCTTTTCAGGGCTCCCAAATATTTCAACGTACAGAACTCAGGAGTTTACGAACACGTGAACACACATTTTTGTATTTTCCCCCACGTTCCATCTTTCCTCGATCCTGGAGTTTACATTAGATTGTATAACCCACTCAACAATTGTACCTTCCAACCCCATTCATTTATTTTACAGGTTTAATCGAAGGCTACAATTTATCTATCAAATCAACCCATAAAAATTTAATTTAGCGTGGTTACAAACCGTCCAGGACAATAGATGTCGGTAAATGTCGGTAACAGGAATTTTTTTCTACAACGCAGTTTTTTCTTCTAATTTATTTTAATGTCTATAAATATCTTTAAAAAATTAATTTAGCATGGACACGAAACTTTAAATGCTCTAAGGGTCGGTAAATGTCGGTAAAAAGGTCCAGTAATCAATATGCCGATGTGTTCTGAGGAAATATTTCAGATATTTTTAACCATCTAACTCCATCTAAAACCTTGTAAATCCATTACAAGAACCAACTTAAAAATTCTCTAAACGTTGATAAATGTCGGTAATATGAATCTGTGTCTAGAAAGTAGCCTTTTAACCTATTTCGATTCAATTACCTTTATTTTCAATTATCAAGATCTAACAGGTAACTTTTCATTTTAGCGCAGACACAAACCCTCTATATGTCGGTAAAATTAAATTCTAATTTTTTCATTTTTAGTGGTCAATTTAATTTATTACGAATTTTTACCCATTTTTATAGTACATGTGTATATTTATTATCTTTTTACAGGAGGAAAAATGATTTTATGCTTTTTTTAAAACAGGTTTGAATTCGACTTTCGAGATCCAATTTGTTTAAAGAATTCGTACAATTGACTTAGTGGAGCTACTCGTTGAATTATTTACATCGATTATACAAATGGGGTTTCTTTTTCTTGACCGATTGGCGTGACAAAAGGAATGGCATGCTTTCATTGCTAATGTCAGGCGAAATTTAATCGTTTCGAAGTGAAGTGATTACCATGACAAATATGTTACCAATTCTATTTTCTTAAGGTGTGACTGCATAGTGCACAGACTACACACACACGTTCCGCTTCATTTGGATGCGTGTAAATCGATTTTTCACGATATTTCTACGCCTATTTATCAAAGTATGGATACTTACAAAATACGATTTATATAATGCGTATAATCTAGAAGATAAATAAATGTTTTTAAATAAATAAATTTTGAATAACGTTGCTATGATTTTGGGGATTAGCGCTGGGATATATTTTGACTTGTTTTGAGTTTTATGCGTTTGAAATTTATTTCTGAACAGTTATTGTTGGGATTTGTATTTTTATTTTATTTTTGGGCCTTATTGTTCTTGGGAAATTGATTTTTGAGACTTATTTTAGGTATATTTTTAAACCTTATACATTGAAATTATTTTTTTTAGGCCCAATGTTGCTTGGTCATTTAATTTCGACACTTACATATTATATTTCAGATATTATAGTTTTGAAACTACTTTGACAGATTTTATGTGTATGCATTTTTTATATTTATTTTGGGCCTTATGTCTCTTGACCTCGTTCTTGTCCATGTGCATTTAGGACTTTGTTTTAACACTTTATTCTCGGAACATATTTTGTTCCTTATGACTTAGGGCTTACATTTTGGGACTTATTTTTTGTGCCTTGTGGCTTTTTACCTCTTGGGCATTAGCGCTGGGATATATTTTTAGACTTATTTTGGTTTTTGTGCGTTTACAATTTATTTCTGGACATTTATTATTAGGATACTTATTTTCATATTTATTTTTGGGCCTTATTTTCTTCAGAAATTTATTGTTGGGACTCATTTTTGGTTTATTTTTATACTTTATATATTGAAATTACTTTTAGGCCAAATGTTTCTTGGTCATTTAATTTTGATACTTACATAAAAATATATTTTAGATCTTATAATTTTGGAACTTATTTTTAGAGATTTTATGTGTATGCATTTTTTGTATTTATCTTGAGTCTTATTGATCTTGACCTCGTTCTTGTCCATCTGTATTTAGGACTTCGTTTTAACATTTTATTTTGGGAACAAATTTTGGGCCTTATGATTTTGGACTTATATTTTGGAACTTATTTTTTGGGCCTTGTGGCTTTTGACCACTTGGGCATTATTTTAGGTCTTATGTCTTATAGCCATTTATTTTGCAACTTATTTTTTGTATTTAGTCTTTTGTTCTTAGGCCTTATATATTTGACAATTATTTTTGAACCTCATGATACTTGGTTTTTTGTTTTAGATATTTATTTCGGGTTAATTTTTAGATCTTATGTCTTTACGGTTTCTAATTATTGTTGTTGTCTTATTTTTGGTACTTATTTTAGGGCCTTATGGTTCTTGATCTTTTATTTTGGAAACTTATTTCGAAACATTCATTTTTGACTTATGGTTCTTGGCTTTTTTTACCTTGGGAACTTATTTTGAGTTTTATTGATTTGGACTTATATTTCTAAACGTATTTTTGAGCCTAATGTTTTTTAATATTTTTTGAGACTTATTTTCGGTATTATAATATTGAGACTCATATAATGGTTTCGAGCAATATATTTTTACATCTTATATTTTTAAGGCTAGTACTTTCAGGTATTATATTTTTGGAACTTATTTTTTGGGCCTTTTGGTTCCTGAGACTTTACATTGTGAAATTAATTTGGGCTTTATATTTCTAAATTTATTTTTGGACCTTATATTCTTTGGCTTTTTACTACTTTTATTTTGGTACTTATTCTTTATTTTGAATTCATATTTATTTTGGGCATTATTTTTGGGCCTTTTTTTAAACCTTATAATTTTGGTACTTATTTTCTGCCATTATGGTTTCGCGTCTTTTATTTATAGGTTTTATATTTTTGGGACTCATGGTACTTGGCTGTTTATTTTGATACTTTTTTGGGCATTATAGTTTGGAACCGTTTATTTTTACGCCTCATATTTGTGACTTATTCTTGTGCCTTCTATTTTTAGGCCTTATATCTTCGGAACTTATATTTGTTGACACTTTTCTTCGACCTTATTGTTTTGTTAAAAAAATTGTATAAATATTCAACAAAGCTATAAAAAAATTAATTTAGAATTATTGCCCAATAACTTATTAACTATTTTGATTAGAGCTTCTTCAGGAATAATTTCTTAAATGAAAATTCAATTCCAACTACTTGTTTTTCTCCTTCAGTTATATTTTATCCAAACGATGAAATATTTATTAGATACTTTATTATAGAAAAGATATATTGTTATAGCTAGACAGGTCTAATTGGTAAAATCTAGTTTTGGTATTGGTAATTTATCTAACTGTTCTTAAGTTTAAATTCCTTTACATTTGCTTACAAAGAAATACTTGAGGAATTACTCTCTACTTTGTCAAAATTTTTAAGAACCAGTTTTTCTACTACGTATATAAAAAGGTCAATTATATGTAAATATAAAATTCTTGATACTGTAAAAGAGGAAGAACATATTTTTGCCGAAAAACCAAAATCCCGAATGTGAAAAAATACAGAAAAAATCATTCCCGAAAATTAAAATTCCCAAAAAGTGGAAATTCCCGAAATTTTAAGTTCACGAATAAAAATATTATTACCGAGAATAGAAAATTACCGAAATTTCAAATTCTTTAAATTCCAATTTCCTGTAAATATAAAATTCCCAAAAATTTTAAATTACAGAAAAAAAAAATTCCTGCAAATAAAAAAGAAATGTTAAAAATTTCTTCAAAACTTTTGTTTATAATTTTCTTCCAAAATTTCTCCTTAAAATGTTTATTCAAAATTTCTCGAAAAAATTTTTTTTATTCTTGCTCCATTTTTTTCGACTTTTAAACAGATATCTTGAAAAAAAAATAATTTCGAGAAATTCCATATTCCTGAAATTTCAACTTCCCCAAAGTATACAAAAAAAAAATTTTGACGTGTTCAAAAGTCAAATTCCCGAAAGTTTCAGAATTACAAAAATTCTTAATTCCCCAAAAAATAAATAAATAAAACATTTTTCATCGACATTTCTCTGAAATTTGTGTTCAAAATTTCTTTTCAAATCTTTTGTACATAATTTCTCCGAAAATTTTGTTCAAAATTTTTTCCCCGCTACCGTGTTTTTCCAATTTTGAGTACCTAAAAGTAGAGGAAGCTTGTTAAAAAAATTGTTTAAGATATTAATTAAGTATATTTTTGGGTAATTTTTCATTGTTGGGAACAGTAGTTTAGGAATTTTTACATCTATTGTAGATAATTTTAGAAAATCTGGAACTTCATTTCATTTTTCGGGATTTTAAAATCGTTCCGAAAAGAACTGCTCGATTCAAACATTTTTTTTTTTAATTAAAAAGTTAACAAAAATACTGGAAGAAAATACCGAAATCAATTTTTAAAGTTCCGAAAGTGAAAGTTTTCGAATTATAAAAATTCCAAATTTTAAATTCGCCTAAATTCTTAAATTACGTAAATTATTTTTGAAACGTTTAGGTACATTAAGTAAAAAATATCATATTGTTAGATTCAAGTATAAATATTTTATAATGAGTTTAACTCTTAATCAAAATAATCCAAAATATCTAAAAGAATTCTAAAGAATTCAAAAAAATTAAAAGCAATTTGAAAGAATTCTAGGGAATATTTCCTAATTAATTAAAGGAAAATAATTTTTGATAATTTTATAATTCGTAAAATTTAAATATCGTGAATATAATTATTTTATGAAATTAACTTTCTTCCATAATTCGTTAAATAGTACTAATCGGAAGTTATATAATTAGATAAATTTTGATTTCAAATTTTTTTCAATTTGTGAATTTATAATTGGAGATTTTTATTTTTCATGAATTATGTGATTTCGATTGACGAAAAAAAATTAATAAATAAATAATTAAAATAGTATTTCAATATTTAAATTTTTGTATAAGCCAAACGTTGGAATATCTTACTTTCTAGAATTTTTCACTATTGGTAATTTTACAATTTTGGGAATTTTACAATCTTGGAAATTTAAATTTCTAGGATTTTTTAGTAATCGCAATATTTTTGATTAGTCCTAAAATTAATTAAAATCAAGTTATTGATGAAAAAAAAAAAAAAAAAATAAATTAAAAAAAAAAAAAAAAAAAAAAAAATTGAAAGGAAATGAAATCTCAATACAATGATTTCTTTTTATTCATCCGAAGCGGTGTTTTAAAATATGTGTAATTTTCTCACGTACATACTTAGCATTATTCGAAAGTATTCCAACATTCTGAACCTACATTCAACTCTTCCTCTTATGGAAGAATTGCATTTTTTCCTCTTCAAGCATTTTAGTTGGATCGAATTACTTCTGAAATAAAAATTAAAGAACTATTTTTAGGTTTACTTATGTATGAAATATGAGGTAATAAACATTAAGTATTAAGTATTAAATATTGTCTTGCATTAAATAAGAAAGTCCTACTTTGTATTCCGATCAGAGCTATGACTAATGAATTGTGATTTATAGAACATTAATTTTATGTTTTAGAATGACTTTAATTTTCAGTTGAATTGCACTTTTTTTTGAATTTTATAAATTAACCGTTCCTGATTTTATTTTGTGAGGAGGATTGAATTAAGAATGGAGCGTGCCATTAAACGGAAGCGTTTGTATATTTCGCTGTTGCCTTCCTATCGACCATATGCTATAGAAATCGTCGAGTTTCATTTTCTCTCTTGGAACGATTTTAATGATTTGCATGTACTAAAATGTCTTGTCCTTCTTTCAATCAAAAGAGTTATCACTTTTATCGTATACGTAATGGCAGAGGCGGCCTCAAATAAATCGAGGAATGGGGCTGATTGTTTTTTAGCCTAACCTTGATTCTAAAGAAAGAAGTACAAATAAAAGACACTTTAAAATAACTATAAAAAATTAAAAGGCTTTCAAAGGAATTTCAAAAAATTGAAAAGAATTCAAACTTCCACCCAGATGCGTCTAAAACACAAAAAGAGACACTCAAATTCTCGAAACGTCGGTAAATGTCGGTAACAGGAATCTTTGTTTAGAACGTAGTCTCCTCATCTAACCTGGTTCAATTTTACTGATGTGTATCTATATGTAAATATCTGAAAACTTTTAAATTTAGTAAGGACAAAAACCTTCGAATACTGTAATTGTCGGTAAATAGCAGTACCTGAAATTTATGTTCAGATGATAGCCTTCTCATTTGGTTTGATTAGATTAACTTTGTGTATTTTCATTTATTAAGCATTATTTGACAACTTGTTTACATATCACGGACTCGATCCCTCCAGTACTGTAGATGTCGGTAAATGTCTGTAAAACTGTATAAAAGGCAATATATAATCAGAGTACATTTTCTGAATGAAAATTTAATGCAAAATAACCTAACTTTCTCAACACGTTCGGGAACAGTTGTCCACTGTACCGAACGAGCACCGCAGCAAAAAAAAATCACAAATAAGCGCTCCCCCTCTCTAACCATCACTCTCTCCCCCTCATCATCAACATCTTAACATCTATTACCATCTATCTATCTAGTGAGAGGAGTGAGAGAGGATCCCTCTCACTTCGCACACTTCTCATACTCTCCCTCCTAACCCCTCACACTCCTCTCGTGGCACTTCTCTCACATCCTACTCATTCCGCAACCCCTCACTCCCCCTCTCTCATACTCACTGGTCTCTCATACCTACCATCACCCCCTCACACTCATAATCAAAACCCCTCTCATACTCCTCTCGACCCTCTTGTTCCTCATTATTCAGCCTCGCGCTCTCTATCACACTCACCCCTCTTACACCCTCACCATTCAACCCCACCGTCTCTCTTAATTAGAAACTTTCTCGGTTGGTTATTGCAAAAAATAGTGTATGATAGACGTACGAACCCTGTTGGAAGTAAAAAGATAGAAATGGATAGACATTTTTGGTTAGAAAAGGATACAGATTTTCTATTCTTCCCAAGTGTACACTTTGCATCCATCAGACGCTATCTTTTTCTATCTTTGTGTGTATCCATCGTTTTCACTAGGCGTTTTTCACTTTCTTTTCCTATCTCTTTCTATCCATCCAAAAAAATCTCTATCCATTTTTTCTTTTTTTTTCTATCTTTCAGTCTATGTCTTCTGAAAAAATGGAATATCTTTCTATCTCCCATTTTCAATCATTTTTTATCCTTATTTTAAAACTTATTAATTTTCATATTTTGAAAATGGATAATAATATTTTAAATACAATATTTTGTACATAAATATTATTCTAATCTTACCGCTAACACATGTAACACTGAAAAATCCGCATCTAAGGTGGCACCACGGTCGTATAAACAGGTCCAGAATCTCCGGTGGTAGTGGTGACTCGCGTTTTGTCCACGATTAGAGCTTTTCAACTAGCCACCAAAGGGTAGAGCGCAACGATCGGAGGGTATATGGTTTGTTTACATCACCGTGATCACTGTGGTTTACATAACCTAGATTTCAAAACCTCCCTATTCCCTTTTAGGTTAGTTTCGTTCCAACTCTCTACCCTCCGATCGTTGCGCTCTACCTTTGGTGGCTAGTTGAGAAGCCCTAATCGTGGACAAAACGCGAGTCATCGCTCTAATGCCGCCACCACCGGAGATTCTGGACCTGTTTATACGACCGTGGGTGGCACGAACCCACGTGCATAGAGTTCGCTGTGCAACGCTTAGTCCAATGAGCTAACGAAGGATTTAGAAGTTATGTTGTAAAAATCAGAATCATTCAATCAGAGTCTTCAAGATTTTCTTATTTTTATATATTTAATGATTAAAAACATGATAAAATTATTGCAACATTAGGCACTTATTTTATTATGCAATAAATTTAACAAACTTTTAGTTATGAATTAAATAAAAACTGAAAAAATTCGTTTTTATGTTCGGGGGACCAAGAAAATATACATTTTTTGGAAATATTAATGGAAATCTTTGATTCCAATAATTAAAAGGCAACTTTTCCACGTTCTGCAGATTTCGAAATCAAGAAAATAATTTTTTCAATCGACCCTATTAAATAATATTATTTATTTTCTGCAAAAAAATAGTTTTGTTGTCTCAACAAAACAATTTTATTGGGCCAACAAAACAATTTGGTTGCGCCAACAAAACAGTTTGGTTGGGCCAACAAAACAATTTGGTTGAGCCAACAAAAAAGCTCAACAAAAGAATTTGGTTAACTCAACCAAAACGTTTTGTTGGCTGTATAGCAACCAAATTATTTTGTTGAGCCAACCAAATTTTGGTTAGTCAAACCAAACAGTTTTCTCACAATGTAATAGTTTTTTTTAAAAAAGTAATACTTCCTTTTTCTCAAGGTTTCTGAGCATGAATTATAGTAATTACCAAATAATTTCAGGTCATAAAATTGAGCTATTAACATATCATATATAACTGTCATTGTTATAAATTATAAGGTTACACCTTTCAAGTTCAGTTTGCAAAACATATTTGCTAAGAATAGATACAATTTTTTCTAGTTCAAAATACTGATTTTTAAAAAAACAAATTGATTTAATAATAATAATTATAATTTTTTTAATAATAATAATAATTTAACTAATACCATGGAAATGGTTCTTCGAGATTTACAAAGTGTTCTTCGATATGAATTTGGAGACTTATTAATAGTTGCAAATTTTTCAATAAAATCACATACTTCCAGGAGAAAACTACAATAGTAGGATTCTATCTGTAACAGCTTCGATCAAGAAGGATGAAAATTCTGAAATAAAAACTATAAATTTGGTGGCAAAAATGATCCCAACTTTGTCTCCACATTCGTTTCTCCATAACTGCATCATTTTCAAGAAAGAAATATATTTTTATACAGAAATTCTACCTTGTTATAAAAATCTAGAAATGGAATTTAATATCAAGGAGAATTTAATTTTCAACATTGGTCCCAAATTTTATGGGTCCAGACTTTCTTCCAATCCAGAAGTGGAGTTTAATGAGGATGCTGTTATTTTGTTGGAGAATTTACAAATGCGAGGGTACTACACTGGCGAGAGAAAAATTGGTAATATAAATTTTCATTATTTTTAATACGATTTTAATGACGTGTATTAAAATTTATTACATTTTCTTTATTTCTGAATATTCCTCGAAATTAAAAAAAAAAATTTTTTATTTATTTTTTTTTTTTTAAATTTTTTATTCTTTTCCTCATTTAAATTTAAGAAATTATTAGACAATATCTATTGTACACAAACAAAGTTGTGTGTCATAAAAATAAATCTTAAATTCATATAGCCCAAAATAAGTTCCAAAAATAAAACGTCGGAAACAAGTCTCAAAAACCCTGTTGGAAGAAAAGAAATAGAAATCCTATCCCTTTATATCTCCTAAGTCGGTCGCTAGCTCAGTGGACTAAGCGTTGGACAGCAAACTCTGTAGGAATATTATGTTGCCTACAGGATGTGGCGTTAAGCCATCTATGTCTTCTCTCTTCTATGTTTGGTCCCGGGTCCGTTCACTGGACTCATCAGTAAGGCGATGTGAACGGACCTTGCCTTAGAAACATGGAGAGGAGAGATTTATCAGATGCCGGGAATCGAACCCGGGCTTTCTAGCTTCTCAGCGTCGAACATTGACGCTGAGCCGTGCTATTGAGACGGTGGTAATGGTAGGGGGAACATAGCCATTCTGCAGTCTGGCTATTCCCTACAACTCGATGCGCGCGGGTTCGTATCCCTATAGGATTTTTCAGCGTTATATACGTTAGAGGTATGATTAGAATAATATTTATGTATAAAATATTGTTCATAAAGTTAATAAGTTAAGGGCATGTGATGCTAGAAAAATTACGAGTTTCAAATAAACTCATTGTTTGACCACAAAAATGAATATTTTGCCCTAAAACTTTGGAAAACGGTAGAGAACATTAAAACGGACCGATATTTACTCTTTTTATCTTGTATAATGAAAAAAAGTTTCAAATTGCTAAAATTCGTAATGCATTTGTCACTTTGAGGTTAGGTGCTATATGCTTTCTGCAAGTTTATTCCTAAAATGCGGAATATTGCAGCCTAATAATTTGGAAAAACGAAATATATATAAAAAGAAACCTAAATGGCTTACCTTTGTTTGTGGGCAAGTCAGAAAATTAAATTTTTTATTTTGTTGCGAACAGTCCAAGAAGTGACAGATAAGAGAATATAACTGATAAATAAACCCATTGTTTGTCCAAAAAAATGAATATTTTTCCTTTAAACTTTCGAAAAGAGTAAAAAAGAATTAGAACGGACCGATGATGACTCTTTTTTTCTCGCAGAATTAAAAACAAGTTTCATCTTGCTAAAATCGATCAACTTTTAAAAATAGTGTTTGAACATGTATGTCACTACATGAGCCAATTTAGATAAAACAGTTTTTTCTGCTGATTGGGACCGCCCTCTACGATATATAATAATAATAATATTATAATAGGTACATATAATTAATTATATATAATATTTAATATGATATGCAACATAATTGACAGATGTGCGTGAGTGAGTGTGTGTGTATGTCACGTTTTCAAGGATCCTGCAATATCTGGAGTACTCATGCAGATAAATTGATGAAATTTGGCATATTTATTACAATATATACCAAATATTTGAAAAAACTTGCAATTATGATCCGCGCGCTTTGCGTGCGATTAATTTCTCGCTTTTGCACACCTGTTGCCAGTAGTCAAAATAATTGATAATTTTTAATTCTTGAAATATAAAAATTTGTAATTCTTTGTCTAATTTCAGGAATCTGTATATTATGTATAAATTTCATAAAATTCTGTAAAATGCCTTTATTATCCTTCCAAATCTGGTGAAATTCCTTTAAATTTCGTAAAATCACTCAATATTCCTTAAAATTAATAAAAGTGCCATGAAATCTCATTAAAACTTATAAAATTCCTGAAAAACCACTGAAATTTCGGAAAACCCCGTGAATCATTTAAAAGTTCTTAAAATTACTAAATATCCAATAAAATATCGTAAAATTCCTTAAAATTACTTAAAATCCCATGAAATCTCAGGAAAGTCCTTAAAATAATTAATAATCTTGTCACGTCCCGCGACGTAATATTAGTTATACTTATTTTCCTATATGTATTCTTTAAACAAACAATTGTAACCTATACATTTTTACTATCAAACTATCATTTAATTTATGGGCCACCACCCTCTTTTAAGAAAACATCTTGTTTCAATATTAAGACATAATTTATGTAACCGCATCCACTAAAAACCCTTGACATTGGTTAACCCCAATATAATCCAATTAATTGAACACCCTTCAAAAATCTATGATTGTATTCTACGAATTTCCAAAGAAACGTATTTACGATAGCAATAAATAACAAAACTAGTTTAGTAACGGAAATCTTATGTAAATCGTAGATTATCAAAAACGCACTTTGATGTCTTCATTTAAATTAGATTACCACTAATTTATGTATCCGGACCTGTCATTGTCCACCATAAAATTTATATTAAATCATAAACATCTGGAATCCCAATTCAATGGAATCTCAATGCACCACGTGTACCCACGTGTACAATACCTTGACCGGTGGTGATCTTTGACCTCACATCTAATTAATTATTCTAAAAATAGAATTCATTTAGGGGAACTTATTTTTTCCACGTCAATGACGTCATCCTACCCCTAAAATATTGATTCAAGAAAAGGATTTTCTAAATTTAGACTAGAATTTATTGATTCGGGATCACGCACGTGTGACCCCCAATGTACAGCGGCCATGTTGGAATTATCAAATTTATTACCAAAAAAGCCCTATAAAAAGCAAGTATTTGCTCCAGAAAAGTCAGTCTGTCTCCAGAGTTTGACTGGGTCACTTCGATCATCTCTAAATTTTCACCTAGTAATATCCAGTAGTCAAAATCATATTCAACTCTAAAACCAGTGCGGAAAGGTACTCATAGATACAAGTGTCGTCGAGAAATTCATCGATCCCTAAATCAACGAGACCCGACTGGGACCAACTCGGAGTCCGGTTTCAACCACACAGACCGGAGGGTCTTATTTCAAGGTCACCAACCCCTAACAAATTTGGATAAGCAAAACTTAATAAATCTTCCTTTCACCCAAACGATCTAATCTGAGGGAGGAGCAAGAAACTTAGTTTTCTGTTTCTGTTTCAGATGCGGATCAAGAGATTTTCCAAAAGAGGCCTGCCAATGTAAACTTATCAATAAATTGTAACTTTATTTGAAACCACTGAGAAATATTTGAGTCTTGCGGTTGTCCTCATCCCTGTATAGAGAAATCCTTTTTCCCTATCAAAAACGAGGAAGAACCACCGTTCCTTTTATTTCTAAATTTAAAGTTAGAGTTGTGTTGCGATTCTCAGGACGTAACAATCTCATAAAATATCGTAAAATATCTTACAAGTATTTAAAATTCCATGAAATTTCGTAAAATCCCTTGAATTTCTTTAAATTATTTAATAGCCCATAAAATATATTTTTCATCACACCTCCATCGAAAATTCGACTTTCGATGCCTGCGAAGCGGATAGAAAATCGAGTTTTCTAGTTTAGGGAAGAAAGTGACAAATAAATGTACTCTAGGGAAGAAAGTGACGGATAAATTTTCTCTAGGGTAGAAAGTAACAGATAAATCATAATGGCAGCGTTTTTCTTTCCACTTGTGCATTTACATATGCTGTAGATTTCACTTGTTTTATTCTTCGCGAGTTTCGAGTCGACTTGTGTTAAAGCCAAATTCAATCTACTTATTTCGATCAGGATCGAGCGCGCATCTGTTAATACAGAAGGTTGAAAAAAAGAGCAGTATTTTCTAATAAAAAAAAATCCGAAATGGACAAAGAAAATGTGGAGTGCAACAATTCTATTGATTTACCACTGGAACTAGAAAAAGCCGCGAATGATGTCGCAAACGAATTACTGCCAGATAAGTCGCGCCAACGCTATGAAGTAGCATATCAAAAATTTATTGAATGGCAAAAATCCGTAAACACGCATTTATTGACGGAAAATGTTTTACTTGCGTATTTCAAAAAAATTGCCGAAGATTATCAAACGTCAACGCTGTGGAGCCATTTTTCTATGCTTAAAGCAGTCATTAAAAATAAAAGTAAAGTTAACATCGGAAACTACTCACTTTTAAACGCATTTTTGAAAAAAAAATCCAAAGGATATGAGAGTAAAAAATCAAAAGTTTTGGAGGCCAAACATGTAGAAAAATTTCTCAACGAAACTCCTGACAATCAATGGCTGGCAGCAAAGGTGAGTACAATTAACAATGTAAATAAAGATCAGCTTGCATAGAAATAAATAGGTACAAAAATGAATAAAAATGTGGAAAAATATTTACAAATTAATCAAATATGAAAATTAATAAAAATACTATTTCAAGGTCATTCTCGTCATTGGTATTGTCGGAGGATGCAGGGGAGGTGAACTCTCAAATATTAAATGCAGCGACATTGAGGATAAAGGCTCGGTTATGATAGTTAAAATCCCTGATACGAAAAATAATGTTTCTCGAACCTTCGTCATCCAGGATAAATTTATGGAAATAATTAAGAAATATATGTCTTTACGTCCTCAAGACGTTCCCCGACTGATCGTTTTTTCCTCAACTACCAAAAAGGTAAATGTTCGAAACAAGTCATTGGCAAAAATAAATTTGCAAACACTCCGAAAGAAATTGCTCAATACTTGGGATTGCCTGATGCCCATCTTTATACGGGTCATTGTCTTCGCCGGACTTTAGCCACTCTTCTTGCTGACCAAGGAGCAAATACTCGAATGCTTCAGCAACATGGCGGATGGAAGTCAAGTTCTGTCGCAGAAGGTAACATAAAATTTTCTTATATGTCATGAAATTATTCTATTTTTTTATTACATGAAATTATATTTCATTTCGCTTAATTCACAATACAAACTAATTTTTTGCAGGCTATGTTGAAAATTCGGTCAACAACAAAAGGAAGATTGGAAACTTAATCACTCGTGATATTAATTTGCAACCATTGAGTTCCAGTCCCGGAGTTGAAACCTCGCAAGAAACAAAGCGACCTCGAACAAAATCCTGTGCAACAGTTACGAGCTCTTCAAATTCATTTTTTCAAAACCCTGCTTCACGTCCTTCAAATAATGGAATCCCTACAGTGGCACTATAGTTTTCAAATAAAAGTTATCAAAAGTGATAATGATTAATTAACGGGTTTAACTTTTTGAGGTAATGTTTGGATTTTCTCAACAGAAATAGATATTTTTAAAGAAAAATCATCAAATATTTATAAACGTTAAAAGTTTTTGTCTTTTTGAGGTTACTTTTCGTTTTTCTCAACGAAAATGGACATTTTCAAATAAAAGTCATCATGTATTGATAAACGTTAAGGGTTTTTGTCTTTTTGAGGTTACGTTTGTGTTTTCTCAACAGAAATTTATATATTCTAATAAAAATAGTCAATTATTGATGACAGCTAACTCTAACTAGAACTATTTCAGGTTATGATTCGTTTCTCTCAACGGAAATGGATATTCTCAAATAAAACTAGTCAATTATAATTGACAAGTTTATAATTGACAACAATAATTATAATAATAATTGACAACAATAATTATTGTTGAACATTAAGGGTTTTTTGTCTTTTTGAGGTTAAGTTTGTGTTTTCTCATCAGAAGTGGTTATTTTCAATTAAAAATCGTCAATTATTGATGAAATATAACTATTTATAGAACTATTTCAGGTTATGATTAGTTTTTCTGAACGGAGAAGGATATTTTTAATGAAAAATCATTAAATATTTATAAACGTTAACCTGTTTTGTCTTTTTGAGGTTACGTTTGGAATTTCTGAACGTAAATGGATATTTTCGTACAAAAATCATTAAGGATTGATAAACGTTTACAGGTTTTCTCTTTTTGAGGTTATGTTATTGCTTGCCAACGGAAAGATTTTCAAATAAAAATCGTCAATTAATGATATGAATGCTATAACTATATAGTTAGAACTAATTCAGGTTTTTCGTTTTTCTCAACGGAAATGGATATTTTCAAAGAAAAATCATCAAGTATTGATGAACGTTAAGGGTTTTTGTCTTTTTGAGGTTATGTTTGTTTTCTCAACGGAAAAGGATATTTTCAAACAAATATTGTCAATTATTAATGTAAACTAATTAGTTATAATTAACTATACTATTTAACGAAATAGTATATTTCGATACAAGGGGGCAAACGGGCGTTTTGGTAACTGCGAGTGTGAAGCCGCCGCGTGAACCGAGGCGAGGCGTAGTGAGATGAAGCCTCGCCTCGG
The DNA here is from genome assembly GCA_904066015.1 of Synergus gifuensis. Classification (NCBI taxonomy): domain Eukaryota; kingdom Metazoa; phylum Arthropoda; class Insecta; order Hymenoptera; family Cynipidae; genus Synergus; species Synergus gifuensis. The sequence goes on from CAJFCO010000162.1 coordinate 71,576, forward strand.
GTTCACGCGGCTCCTTCACATGAGCAGTTACCGCAAATCGCCCGTTTAAACCAATATCGAACCGTATCGAACAATATTTTTCTTTACAAATTCATGCAACATCCTCGTTTGTCCACCGTTTAGAGACATCAAACCAACCGAACCCAACTTAACCCAAAACATTGTTCACATAGTAGCCGTTTACGACGCTACATGGCATCGCAACCGGTGAGCAAAATTTTTTGGTAACCGTGGAGACCATTTTGCTAACCGGAGACAGCGTTTTGCTCATCGATGTTGGGGATTTTGCTCACTGCTTTTGAGGACAGTGTGGAATCAGCCATTTTGCATGTCTGTAAACGGACAAACGAGGGTTTTGCATGCATGTGTAAAGAAAATAAATATTTTCATTTAAATATCATCAAGTATTGATGAGGGTTATCAAGTTTAGCTTTTTGAGATTATTTTTGGATTTTCTCAACGGAAATGGATATTTTCAAATAAAATTTGTCAATTATTGATGAAAGATAATTAGTTAGCAGTATTTCAGGTTGTACTTAAAATCATTTTTCTCAACGAAAATGGATATTTTCAAATAAAAATCATCATGTATTTATAAAACGTTAACAGGTTTTGTCTTTTTGAGGTTACTTTTCTGTTTTTCTGAACGGAAAAGGATGTTTTCATATAAAAATCGTCAATTATTTATGAAGGTTAACAAAAGTTTGGCATTTTTGAGGTTGTGTTTGGGATTTCTCAATGGAAATAGATATTTTCGAATAATAACCATGAAATAATGATGATCGTTAACAAGTTTAGTTTTTTGAGGTTAGGTTTGTATTTTCTCAACGGAAATAGATAGAGGAGTGTACCCGAATATAAGATATATTCTCGCAATATGAGATAGTGGCGGGTTTTAGCTACTAAGAGACGCACTCTGTTCGTTCTATAATCACTAACTTGTAGACCTTGAAGAAAAAGTAATTCCATGGTAAATTCATTTTTTTATTGTGCTTCAAAAGATTCTGAGCGAACTTTTTGTAACAAAAGCGGTGCTGGTTGAGTTCTTGGAAGGTAAGTCTTTAAATCCTATTTATTATGTATTAAATAAGTATTTAGCAGTAAAATCTATCTGCGGGATAGGGATTGAATAACAAAGTAGGAAAATATCAATAGTGTTTAAGTTTTTCATTGTACAGGTTAGGTATAGTAAGTGTGTAGTTGCAAAGTGTGGTTCTCATAATATGAGATACACCAATGCGAAAGAGACCAGCTTTAGCGCTGCTAGACTTTAGAGGTTATGTACTTTAATAAAGAAGGAAAAATACTAATTTTAATTGCAGGAAAGGTTTATATGCAATTGTACAAGTGTTTTTACGTATACTTAGGTAGGTGCATGGGGATGACGGACCAGAGGGGATTTTTAAATTCGTACTATGGAATGAATGAAAATAGACATTTTATAAGTGCTCCAAAGTTACAGGAAGGATGTCTTAATTTAATTTGTTTTCCTTTGAATTTATACTTTCCTTTAATTATACTTCGGAAACAGAATAAAGATTTTCATTAAAAATAATACTTTATTTTACATTTTATTAGCGATTTCCTGGGGAATCTCATATTATGAGAATATTTTGACGAGTTTGGAAAAGGCACTTTTTTACATTTTATGGATTTTCAGGGAAAAAAAAAATTAATTAAATTTTTCATTCTATAATCTTATGGTAAACTAAATTCCCTTTAACATGACCTATATTACTTTTAAATTCAGTCCATAGAATTCCGACTATCACACCAAACAGGGTTGGTATCTCATATTAGGGTACTCTCCTCTATTTTTAAAGAAAAATAATCAAATATTTACAAACGTTACCAGGTTTTGTCTGTTTGAAGTTACTTTTCGTTCTTCTCAACGGAAATAGACATTTTCAAATAAAAATCATCAAGTATTGATGAACGTGAAGGGTTTTTTCACAGCACGTCTGCGGAAAGTTCTATTTTTCGTGCCTCTGTAGACTGTGGAAAGTTGCCGATTTCTGAGCTTCTCACCTACTATTCACCTTTTTTCCTTATTTTACACTTATGCACTTTTTTCACCTCTTTATCCAAAGAGTATAAGAAACAAGCTGCGACATCTTTTGCTATATTACAGATTTTTGCATGAGTTTCAGGATTGATGTCCCGAGGAGGAGTGACTGAAGTAGCATCTCCTGAGTGAAATCCAGCATTTTCAACGTGTTCTAAAACGGCCATGCAGAAAATCGTTCCGTCGTAGGCAACAGCATTGATGTCAATTTCCTTCGCTTCGAGGATAAATTTCGATATTACGACAGGATGTTCCTTCCTTACACTGCTGGCATTTTTTAAATATGTTTCTAGATCTTGATTCGAACATGCAACGCTCATCGCAGCTCCACTTAAAACGTATGAAGGTCGCACCAAACAAAGATACCCGACCTCTTCGCAAAACTCGATAGCTGATTCCAAATTGGTCAGTTCTTTTCATCTGCAATGTTTGGGAAATATTGTTAATCGAAGTATAAAGTATTTAACAGAATAATTGTATCTTGCATCTGCTTCAGTAATTTGAAATTGAAAAAGAAGTGTCTCACCTAGGTTGAGATATTCCAATGCAATCTAGCTTTCGGGAAAACTTGAACCGATTTTCAGCATCATCGATCGATTCTGGTGCAGTTTCAAGAATTCTCGCCTGTTTGAATGTGTAAAATGGAGTTTATTAATGAGTAAAATTATTTCTTGGTATTTTAGTATATATTTTAGAAAAAATATTTTTGCTGATTTTACAGTTTGTGTTTATGAATGAGTTTGTGTGAGCTAAGAAACGTTGATTATTGCGGCTGATCTTCTTAACTTATGATGAGTTTTTAAGTTATAATGTTTATAAATAAACTAATTAAAATAACGTCGCGGGACGTGACAATAATCTTAAATATTTAAATTGCTTGATTGCATTCCACAACTTCAGAAAATTTTGGAAGAAGATTGTTTGTTACCCACAATTAAATTAATACTGTTGTAACATTTAGCATTAATTTGTTGGTGTCCATTTATTTTTCCAAAAGGTCCTCCCTCAAGGGGGTCAGAATATCGCTTATTTCTTTTGCTCTTATTATCTCCGATGGATCGAAGACAATCATTTCATTATCATCTTTGATCTTGAGGGGGGAAGTGTATTGAGATCATGACTAAGCGCCTAAGCAGTGTATTGACCTGACACACATGTAATTTACGACCGGTCTAAACGACCTCAACGCAGCGTAGCGAACTCGATCACCCAAAACTAATTGTATCCACGCAGTTCTGTGAGATTAGTGGGGTTGACTTATATAAAAACAGCCACGATAATCCTAAGTCAGTCAATTGTAGTTAGCTACTCAGCTACTTGGTTACTTAATCAGCCAGATACCCATATCGACTCTCGCTGTCCGGTCTTAGTATCACCCAACTTTATTGTGAACTTAGCCGTAACTTGTTAATTCATTATTGTGAACTTAGTTGTGATTTGTTAACTTATTATTATGAATTTAGTTCTGACTCATTAATTCATTATTGTGAACTTAATTGTAACTTGTTTAAGTAATTGTTGTGAATTAAGTATTAGTTGTGACTTCGACCCCAAGATTAAATTTATTGGCACCTCACCCACCAAGAGAACCAATTAATAATTATTGCCAGAGTGTAGAATTCATCCTTAATTGGAACCTCAAACACCAGGAGAATCAATTAACATGCTAAAATGGCCTGAAAATCTGTACATTCAAAATAATTAAATCTTTAAAAATATTGAATAATATCT
>CAJFCO010000162.1:85371-103109 GCA_904066015.1 Synergus gifuensis
TGCCTCTTCTGATGATTGACCGATTGGAACAACGAGATTTGTTGGAGATTTTTTGGGGGATTCGAGTGTAGTTTGAAAGTATAGAAAAAATTAAAAAGTCTAAAAGTATAAAAAAATGTTTAAAAGTTAGTAAGATACGTTGAAAACCCCGAGTTTTTACTTTTATAAATAGCCGAGAAATGCATTTGTTAATTAATTTTGCTAAAACAATTATCAATTGTTATTGATTAATAGCAAAGAGTCATTGCTAAATTATAAGTTGCTCATGAATCACAGAAACGCATTTTTTTTTCTCAAAAAATTCCGATGCTCATAAAAATTTGTTTGTATAATTGTTGTTAACAATTAAAATTGTTTATTGTCATGTAAACTCCATAAAGGTTTAAAAATTAGTCATTTACACTTGATTATGTTGAAAGAACCAAGTTTCCACCAATAAAAATAGCCAAACAGTGCATTTGTTGATTAAATTTGTTTAAACAATCTTTAATTATTATTGAATGACTAAATCGGGTAAGTAACTGACATTTGTCTATAATTTTTGGCCGATTCAGTAGAAAAAACTTCATTTATGTCATCATAAATACCTGATTTGGTTAATTGTTTATAAAATTTGTTTATGAAATAACAAATTATTTATTGTCTTTCATGAGTTTAGTTAAAAATCGGTTTCTGTCTATAAATGATTCATATTTAGTGCGAATAAATTGACGAATCACTGTCAATCCCCATGAATCCATTTTTACCCACTTATTTGTTTATAACAAATTCAATAAATTTTTAAACAATTGGACAAATTTCCTAGGTAGTATACTAGTACCTAGTATTTCTCGAAACTCGGAACTCAAAAAACAAAATTTTTTTTTTTTTTTCATTTTTCTTATTAAATAAAAAAAAAGAAATTTTTTTTTCAAAATATGAATCGACAGTTTTGTGCGAAATTTTATAAGCTTTAATTTAAAAAAAAAAGGTTCAAATCGGTTCAGAAATAGCTTTTGAATATCAATTTGTTCGCAAAATCTTTTTTAACCCACTGTACAGCATCTAAGTAGGATTTCTCTAGTTGTTGTTCATATACCTGAGACTCAGGTATCCTGAGGGAATTTGTAGTATTATTGGAGGCGGTTGACTTTTCACTTCCGACCTGCACAGGTAGGGTCTGGCACCGTAGATAATTTACTGAATTTGTCTCCTCTTCTTCTTATCCCTCTCAAACAATATCCAACCCATTAACTCTCGCCTACCGTTTCTAGTTTCAGCGCCAATTGATAATTTACTGAATCTGTCTCCTCTTCTTCTTATCCCTCTCAAACAGTATCCAACCCATTAACTTTCGCCTTCCGTTTCTAGTTTCAGCGCCAAATACCTGGATACCTTCCCCTTCCAGTGTGCCACTACACCTCAAGCTCCTTCGGTTCCCCTCTTAGCCTGTTAAGCTGACCGACCCTTTAGTAGCAGGGGGTCCTATTGTCACTAATGATTCAGAATAAAATGAAGTTCTGCTCTAATCTTTTCCGAAAAACACATAGGATCGATTCAAAAATTATAATTTAAGAATCTATGGAATTTTACGAGTCCGGGGATATGAAATTCATTAAAGTAAAAAAATAAGTTTATAAATAATTTTTTTTTATAAATATAAATATTTAGGACCAGATAAACGTACCTTGATCCTTTCATTTTAATTATAGGAATTTTCAGTTTGATGTGTTAATAAATTTAGAAGTAACGTTACAGAGAAAAAAATGTCGGTAAGGTAAGGATCAGATAAGTAATAAATGGCCTTAATTTATTCATTTTAGAATATTCGCGCCTGTCGATAAATTAGGTTTCTAACGTTACTATCTATAAAGGAGAGCAAAACGAGTGAGATATTATAGTCACTCATAACATCACTTCGACTGCAGCGTCACTAATGCGGTGAAAAATAGAACTCAATATATACGCAAAATAGACACGAAATTTGAATTTTTATAAATAGTGTTCAAAAGGAGCTTTTCCTTAATTCCTGTTTAAATTTTAAATAAATTTATGTTTATAAGATAGTCAACAAATGACTTCAATTCAAAATTGATAATCCACTGCAAAAGGTTTTTTAAAAAAATAAAAATTACGATTTAATAAGTTTTCTATCCTACTTTATACAAATATGTACTTCGTATTGCCTACCTCAGGCGCTTGAATGTATCACCAAATTACACAAATCGTAAAACCGAAAGAAAAATTAGAAGCAAAATTCACTAACGAGATAAAGTTAATATTTATGGAGACATATCTACTTTTATATTTTTTAATATGCATTTATTAATATAGTAAATTATTATTATTGGGAAAAGTATCAGCGTCAAATACCTACCTTATCGATATTCTTTGAAACAACTCCTGCCCGCAGGTTTGCCGCAGGAAATGAGAACAAAAGGTTGAAAATTTCCAAAATTGCTAGCAAATTCTGTTATCTTAAAAGTTTACTACACTTCACAGTAATTAGTTGTTTATGCATCAAATTCTAAGTTTTTTAAATTAATAATCTTTAACGAATAATTTTAATAACCATTAGAGGAATTTATTATGAAAGTATTATAAAGACAAATTTTTTAAAATCTTCATTTATATAAAAAAAAGAAATTTCCAAGTTATAAAGATCATGAAATGGCACGACAGTTTTTGAAAATAGGATTTTTTCACTGCAAATAATCATTAAGTATCACATGTTTTCTAGAATTCTAAAAATATTTAAAATATAATGTTAAATAAATTTTCCTAGTGAAAGCTTCGCATATCTCTTCGGATTGAGATTCATTCCGAATCAATTCGAAATTTTCTGGATCATTCTGGAATTTGTATCCGAACCAAATAGTTTTATTACGATCTAATCCGAAGGAAGTTTTAGATTAGACATTTTATCTGTTTTTATAATTGGTCATACATATTGAGAGCTTATTATCGCACAAAAATTGTTCCAAAGCTTTTATTACAAGCTCTTACATTTCTAAATTATCTAGATAGAATAAATAATTTTCTTTCGTCAAACATGGATATATTCCATTATATTTTCATATATAATCGTGTAAGTTTAAAATTATCAATCTTATATTAAAAAATAGATATCAGCTTGGTCAGAAAGTTCGTCATGGAAAACAATGGTGCATATATAATATATATCATTGATAAGATATTCAATTTTATATTTAATTTTAACTTTTAGAGTTTATTAAAAAAAGCCGAACGAACTTTCTGACCGATCCATACCCGTCTATCTCTTTCCATGCCCTTGTCAATCGCTATGCTCGCCTATCTATTTCAATTCCCACTTCTCCATCTCTTTCTATCTCTGTATATACCTGTTTATTCCTTTCTATCTTCTTGTCAATTTTAATTCGCTTTTATCTCTTTTAATCTTCAGTTCTCTATCCCTTTCTACCTCCAAATCAATCAACATTCACGCTTATCTCTTTGAATCTCCTCTTTTCTATCCCTTTCTATCTCTTGTCTATCTCCGCTTATATCTTTCTATTTCTTGTCCATCTCCGTCTATTTATTTCTATCTCTTTTCTATCTCTATCTCAATCCATATCAACGCCCATTTCTTTTCTATCTCTTTCTATCTTTTGTCCATCCCCGTCTATCTCTTTCTATCCTCTTTTCAATTGCTGTTCTCACCTATCTCTTTCAATTCCCACTTCTTTATCTCTTTCTATTTCTGTATATACCTATTAACCCTTTCTATCTTCTTTTCAATTTTAATTCGCTTTTATCTCTTTTAATCTTCAGTTCTCTATCCCTTTCTATCTCCAAATCAATCTACATTCACGCTTATCTCTTTGAATCTCCTCTTTTCTATCTCCGCCTATCTCTTTCTATCTCCATCTCAATCCACATCAACGCCTATCTTTTTCAATCCCTACTTCTCTATCTCTTTCTATCTCTTTGTCAATCACCATTCTCTCATATCTCTTTCAATCCCCACTTCTCTATCACTTTCTATCTCTATATACATCTGTCTATCCTTTTCTATCTCCATATCAATCCACATGAACGCTTAAATGGTACCAATTTTCAAGGTGCTGGTAGACAACTAAATGAACTTAAACATGATCAAGAAATAAAATGCTCTTTTATACCTCCAGAAACACCGCACTTCGGCGGTCTTTAGGAAGTGTCTGTTAAATCATTTAAGTATCACTTTTTACGCACAGTTGGTAATGCCATTTTGACTTTCGAGCAATTACTCACTTATACGACAGAAATCGAAGCTATCCTCAATTCCCGCCCCATCAGTCCAATGTCATCAGATCCTAATGACTTAAGACCTTTAACCCCAGGTCATTTCCTTATTGGTGGACCATTAATTATGTAGCTTTCCTCAGGAAGATCTTCGCGATGAAAGAGAAAATCGGCTTTCATGCTGGCAACACATTCAGCAGAATACCTAGGCGAACTCACTCTTCGTGGAAAATGGCACTCAGGTTCCATAAACATTACTATTGGAACGGTAGTTCTCATCAAGGAAGATAATGTACCGCCAATGCAATGGATAATGGCTCGAGTCATAGATACCTATCCTGGGCGTGATGGTATTGTACGCGTGGTCTCTGTCAAAACTTCTAACAGAATATACAAGAGGAGTGTAAAGAAATTGTGTCCACTTCCATTGCAGAATATATCTGAACAAATTTAATGAGAAATCCTTGATCTACAATAATATATATGCTATGTGTTTTCAACTTGTATATCCACGCTATTATATTCCTTATATTTTAGGACTATATTAAAACTATATATATATATTTTTTAATTACTATTAGGTGATTAGAAAAATTTAAAATTGAGCAGCCATATTTGATAAGAATTAATCAGTGTGCTCGACTATTCAAGGATTTATTTGTTTTGAACTATACTCGTTCAAGGGGGCCGGCCATGTTGTGTCGTGCAAACAAAAATGTAAAGATCCTCTGAATAAAATATTTTAGCATCCTAGTTTTATGTGGCATTTGAAGGATTTAGATCTTAAGCTATTCGAATAGATTGCTAACTGAATAATTTTATGAAGGTTAGAATTAGGACGATCCATATATTTCGATAGAATTTGTAGATTATATTATCCATTGTAATTTTACTTTAGTAATCCCCTAATTCTAAATGTGACACACCATTATCCAGGTGCTCAGACCTTCGAATATCTCAAGTAGACTCTAATTTTATTGCTTCCAGATTATCCGTCAGACCCTTGAATCCCAACCAAGCCATCTTCAAGATTCCTTATAACCACCCCCTCTTTTAGGAGAGGCTTGTCTATACTTTAATTTCCACCAATAATGTTACCTTTCGTCCCACTCTGAATTCCAAAATTTGTAAGCACTTACATTGACCTTCGGTATACGCTGTACCAATGCAAATTCAGCAGTCACAGAGTGAAGAAGCTCTAAAAATTGTATCACTTCGCGATAACTGAAATCTTACTGTTAACCATGTAACGTCTGGGATAAGAGACGCACTTACCTTTATTATATTATAGAGTTGTTCCTCGTTTTCTATCCGGTGGAAAGCGTGATAATAGAATTATCATGCAATGCCACTAGAGTCGGGGACGAGGATAACTGAACAGAGTGGTAGTCGGTGATTCGTTACAATAAATATTTATTTAATAAGCAATTACAAAGGGGGAGGTTTACAATAATCAGTGTGTTTTCATATGTAAAGAAGAGCTTCGTCAGGAATCCTTTTAGAGCAGCATGTAAAGGGGGAAATAATTAGAAATGTATAGAGGGGGTTAGATATGAATATGGACAATGGGGCTTACCGTCTAGCCTTGTGGCTGGAGCCTTCAGTAATTGCCGAAGAATCTAGGTGATCGAATGGGTTTGGACCTCGTCTGGTTGGTCCTTGCGCTGGTTTACTGGAACGGGTTGACAGGCCTACTGGATAAGGACGTAGCCGTCGGATTGGGTGCTCGTACTGGCACACTGGAACTGGTTGACTGGCCTACTGGATAAGGACGTAGCTATTTTTCCAAAAATTATCGTCTCGTAAGACAATCGTGACCTTGAAATTTTTTGGTGTCCATAGTACGAAAATGCAGTACAGTCGCCTAGTCGTATGAAGCTGACCTCGAACTTGGTAGTTGTACTTATGCTTCACATTCATCATATTAGGGTTCTTTTTATCGTACACACTTCTGAAATCGGAGTACTTTTGCAATGCCTCACCAACGGTCATATTATCAAGTTTGTGGACATTTTATTTCCACGACACCACCGTCCACGACACTGTACAATTACTTAGGCATTTTTTCCTGAAATTTTAATTCCAATAATTCGGCTTTTACTAAACCGTCTGGAGATGATCCGATATATTCCAGCTCAATGTACATTCCAACTGGTTCTATATACCTTTCCGCTTCTTTTCTAGTGTCTTTCTCGTGGGTCTTACCATGCATCATGGCAGCTGTGTCTCGACCAGAGCGAGCATAAACATGTCGTATAACAATATTTGTGCATGTTTTGTGGACGAGGTAAAACATGTGTTAAAAATTGAGATTTATTGAATTTGTTGTTAATAAATGAACACCCAGACTTTAATATTAATTAATGTTTATTGATAATATAAAGGTGGGGTAAAACAGACAATCTTACTCTAGAATATAGATTAAGAGTGTAATACTGAGCTGCAGATTGACAGGTAGCAAGTAAATGACTGAAGATGTACATAAAATTCTCTTAGGCGTAAGCGTAGGCGAAATACAAATTTTAAGAAGGGAGAATGGTCAAAGGATGCTTCTTGTTAATTGGCTGAAGAAAATGGAAGTAGGAAAGTTTGGGCACACCCAATTTGTGACGTAGAAAATTTGAGAAAGTAAATCCATCGGCAGGCTAACGAAGGAAAAATTATGAAGGCTGATGTAGCCGTAATAAAGTTTATTACGGTTAGCATAGAAAATTTGGGCGGAGTGGATAAGTAGCTTAAGTAATAAGGGCAATCTGGTCGAAAGATGTATAAGTGCGGTCTCTCTAGTTTAGAGGTGTACAACTAAATCCCTAAATTGCTGAAACGTGTGAGGACAATACCTATTTTCCGATTTATAGATTATAATAGTTTAAGGATTTTATAGAAACCATTTTGATATTTAACATCAGGCAAACATCTTCAAAGTAGGCATTAAAATTTCTCGAGTTACGACGTAACAGTGCATGATGTGTTTTCACACCTATTTATAATCTCTCCAAAATTGGACGAGGTGCATAAGTTGCGTTTTAAAAATTCCCACCCTTTGCACTCTGATTGAGTTATTTTACGTTCTGCTATAGCCTCCCTTTCTTGTTGATAACCCTTCAACTCTTGAAGAAATTGCTCCCTCTTCTGCTGGGCAAAGACTGTCGGCTCCAAATCAGGCTTATGAGATTTTTCTCTGTAAGAGGAATCGTTCACTTTATTGAGAGTACTCTTTCTACGCTTCTCGGAACCATATTTCCTATTTCTTGCAACCTGCAACGCTCGTACGTCTTCCATTGAGCACACCGTGTCTGAAACAGTCTTATTGCAAGCCTCCAAAAAAGTTGTCTGCACGTGTTTGGTGGTGTATGCAATTCCTTACAAATGGACTCGCGCTACGTATAAATCCCTCATAGACAAATTTATTCTTTTGCCAGCAATGTTTTTGGCAATCACGGAATTCAAGCTTTCAGCAGCATTATTTGTGACGTTATAAATTAAACTTTCAGCATGCTCTGCTAATAGCTTCTGTAACGCAATCACTTTTTTGTAGACGCCTGCTTCTTTTACCATAGACGTGGAACATGGTTTTCTTCACCGTCTTCACGTTTTCCATTACACGACCAGCCAAGTCTTGCACAATTCTTGTGTTCACCGAAAACGTGACTTGGCGCATTGAGAATATCTTCAAAAAGAGTTCTTATTTTTTCATCCAATTCCATAGAATTCAATTCTCATCCATCTTCTCTCTTTCTTTTCGAAGCACTTAAGACCGTCTCACGAAGTCGCAACTTATTGGTGAATACAAGCTTCCGTACTTTTACCTCTCCTGTCTTTTCGTTTTGATCCTTCGTGTTTCCAATCTTTTCTAAATTATTACAATAATTTTGACATTTATGGTTTTTGAATTGCAGCTTCTTCACTGTGATGCCAAATTGTCTGTATTGGTCAAAATTCAGGATAGTAGACATAATACTACTATCTCCGTCATCAATTAAGTACCTGTACACTATTTGATACTTTTGGTAGCTGGTATTAAAAGTTTTTGCAGTGGAATCGGGCTCCATGGCTCCAGAACTTTTACTTCTACTGAAATATCGGTAACATATGTTCCGGTATTTCTCGCTTTTCTCTTTCTGTTCTGTCACACATCAAACAAGCTTTGCATCTTACAATCAGGTCTATAGGTTTTCCGGTGTAGTCTATTATACAAACTGAACCAGCCAGGGAATCGAAATATCCTCCAGAATATGTCCGTTGTAGCCAAGCACCATCACTGATGACTGTGAGTCATATTACACAAATTTGTTCATTTATCTCACACTGCTTTACATGGCCCTTCTCTAATAGCTATTTTTTCTCTGTTTCAGTTGATGCTCGCATTAGATCTCTCGATATGCCTATGGATTTAAGTACCACATTCCCGTATTTTTCGATACTTTCTTGCACTCATGAGAGCAATACCTGCTGGAGCAAGAATTTCTTGCATATTCGAGAAACCGCTACCTGCAGTCAAACTACCAAGCACCATATCTTCAATAATTTCCATCACATTAGGATCATTTGGTTGCGAACGATTTTTGTGAGTTGCTTTACAACTAGAGCAAGTCAAATGGATAATTTTTTGAAAACCTTTTCGAGTTGTCTTACTTCAAAACTTTTGTTTGGGCAGTTTTTTTCGTGCAACTTCTGCTTATCGTAGGCCATGTTGAAGATACCATTAACCAAATGATCCAATCCAGTCAACAATCCCAGAACCCATTTTAGAAGCGAGCAATTTTTCTTCAGAAAGAGTCATATTCTCTATCTCTTCTATCGTCATTTGGTCTTTTTCAACGGGATTTGAAGACAGAGAATTGTCAACTACATTCTCTTGATGTGATGGACAATCAAGACTTGCGTCTTCTCCTAAATATACCTTACAATTAAAAGTAAATATCTTACTTTCACAGGATCCTTTGTCCCTTTCCTCTTCTTCTTCTTCTTCGACTATTATTTCCACCAAGTCCACGATTTCTTCCACTTCCCCAAAGTCATCTTCCTCTGGACTTTGTTTGCTCTCAATTGCAACCGTTGGTATTTCTGATTCTTGTACAGAAGTAAATGAATACACTACTTTTGTTTCAAAAAGACTTGGATCTAGCAATTGCGAGCGACATAGTTCTTCCAATATCTTCATTTTCAAACGTCTACAGAAAATCTGAGCTCAAAACCTTATACATATTAAACTACAAAAAGAATCAAAAAGTTTAAACAAAATAGTTATTTGGGAAGGTATAAAGGGCGGACATATACACTGAGAAACTTTTTGTTCGAATAAATGAGAAACTATTGACATCGGGCTTTCTCAAATCACTTCGCTATCTTTGAAAAATGCGAAAAACCCTAATGTTAGTACCACAATACCGACACGATTATGTTGGATTTCTAGCAGAAATCCCAATTGCTGCAGTCATCTGGATCAGGTCTCTCTCTGCAGCATCCATCGTATACTCAAATTAAACGTAATGTATTACAAAAGAGAAATGAAAGAACAAATAGTTTACTTCAATTGCTGTAGAGAATTGTTAAAAATTATAAAGTTATGTTAAAAAACGAGGCATTATTAAGGGCATGTGTTACTTACTATATGAGCAAATTTAGATAACCCGGGTTTTTTTCTACAATTTTTACTTTTTCAAAAAAATTATATTCAACATCCGTCAAGAACGTGAACACGGACGGAAGTTGAGTAAAATTTTTTTGAAAATGTAAAAATTGTAGAAAAAAACCCGGGTTATTTAAACTTGCTCATATGGTAATTAACATATGCCCTTAAGGCAAAAAATATTTACTTTAGCAATTGACAATATACCTGAAATTTAAAATATCAGCAGCTTCTCTGCATTGCTGGTAAATTTATTGCCACATCTCCACGAAGACAGGAAGAAAGCAGAAAATTCATGTACAGGAACTGGACTTTTTTAACGGAATTTAATAAAATTATTATTACCGAGAACCTAATCCAGGCCGGTTATTTTAAGACGACACTAAATAGCTGTGAATTTAATCTCGGGTGTTCTATTTAACTATATTTGTACTTTTTTGTGCTCATTTTTTGAGCACTTTGCTTCCTCATTATGATGAAGTTGCAAATGAATTTGCTTCCTCATAGAGGAAGCATGAACGATTTGCCTCAATATTAAAAAAAATATATAATTCTTTTTTCTCGAAAAAAATAATCTTTCGACCTCATCATGTATAGATTCCTTCCGTCGAGACGAATAGATTGACCAGTAGGATTAGTGTTTTTATTTGAACCAATATATGAAAAATGAAAAATTCTCAAAGTTACGAATAATCATAATTTCATTAATATTCAATTAAAAACACTAATTCTACTGGTCAATCTATTCGTCTCGACCCAATGAATCTTTATTTCTTTTACATAAGCTTTGAATTTTCATTATTTGAGAAGTTATAGTCGAAAATCAATTTTACAAGAATTCAAAATTTAAATAAAAATTTTAAAATTCAATATTTTGAAAAATCCTTTGGTACGTTTTGAGATATTGGTGGTGCCAATATACCCTACAAATTTCATCAATTTATCTACAACTGTCTTTAAGGGGTTATTCTACTTTATCCTATTATAAAAAGATGATGAGGTCGAAGTCGAAAAAACCTAACGCCTTTTCCGGCAATCTGATTCGTTGTCGCGTAAGTATCGATAGTACTTTTCGACAATCGACCGGTTCGCGCGCTCATTTAAATTTTGTTTCGTTAATCATAATTTTTTCACAATAAAATTAATAATTAACAGTTTATTTAATAATTATAATTATAATTAGCGTAAAATATATAATATATATGTATACACTTATGTAATAATTTTTTTAACCTTTTTAATGCTTTTGTGCTGAAATATGTTAATAGGTTGTGTTACCGACACGTAATTGAGAAGGGTTAGGAAATTACGTGCCACTATTAGGTATTAGATATTTCACGTTGTAACGAAATTAACCGGTCGGAAAATATATATGAACACTTTTTTTCATAAAATTTAAAGATTGTTAATAATCATTTTGTCACGAGTCTAAACTCGAAATACATTGAAAATCTATGAATTTTAAGGAAATTTTATGGAATTTTTAAAGATTTGATGGGAGATAATGGGATTTTAAATGTTACCGTAGAATTTTAAAGAATTTCAAGAAGTTTCTGGAAATTTTTAGAATTTTTCACGACTTTAATCAGATTTCAATCGGACTTCGAGGTACTTTTATAACTTTTAAAATATGTATTTTGTGGGATTTAAATAAGGAATTTAAAACTTTATAGGGAATTTTATTTAGTGATTTCAAAACATTTTGTAGAATTTACAAAGATTTCGAAGGTTTTGGTCAAATTTTAAGGGTTTTCAAAAAATATTTCTAATTTATAAAAGATTTTGTAACATTCTTAAGGATTTCATGGAATTTGATGAAATCTTTAAAGATTTGAAAAGATTTTAAGAGTTGAGAAATTTCCAGAAGTTGCTACAAATTTTTAGAGATTTTCACTAATTTTAACATGGATTTCAAGAGATTAATGATTTTGAAGGTTTTTATGTGCATTTTTAACGATTTTTAAGTGATTTTTATGAAATTCAAGAGATTTTTAAGATATTACAACGATTTTGTAAAATTGTGTGGGATTTTAGGATATTTTGTGAAATTTTAAGGGATTTTAAAAGTTTTGTAAGAGCTTTATGAGGTTTTAAGGAATTTGAAATATTATCCTGAAATTTTAAGGAATTTTATGAGATTTCTAATAATTTTAAGCAATTTCGAGAGATTTTTCTGATATTTAAATGATTTTGTGAGAATTTTAAAGGATTTCATGGAATTTGATAAGATTTCTATGTAATTTTTAAGGCATAAAAAGATATAGAGATTTTAAATGTTACTGTAAAATTTCAAGAATTTTTTGGGGAATTTTAAGAGATTTTAAAGTTTGTCATGGAATTTCAAAAGGTTTCTAGGAATCTTTCGAGATTTTCATGAATTTTAACGTGGATTTAGAAGATTTATGAATTTTAAGATTTAAAAATTTTTCTGGAATTTTTAAAGATTTCATGAAAGTTGAAGATATTTCTAATACTTTTGATGGATTTTAAAGGATATAAAAGGGATTTGCATTGTTATCATTGAATTTAAAAGAATCTCAAGAAGTTTCTGAAAATTTTAAGAGATTTTCACGAATTTCAAGCAATTTCACAGGTTTTCAAAGGTTTTTTGGAATTTTCAGAGATTTTCACGAAGTTTAACATAGATTTTAAGAGATTAGAGAGATGAAATATAATAAATTATATAATATCGAAAAAGAACGAAAATACGCGCGCGGAGCGCGCCTTCGTTCTTGTACACTAAAAAAAAGAGCTATTTTTGAACATTTTTTTTGAGTATGTCATGAAAGATATAGATGTAAATATTTTTAGGTATGATAAAACATGTCTTAAAATACGTAAAAAAATTATTTTTTATTTATTTTATTGCATGTTTATACAAAAAGTAGTGGTCGTGCGTAGGCTCCTCAAAATCAAAGAGGTAAACGGTACCAGGGCAATCTCGATAACGGCTAGCCTGAAAAAAAAATCAAAATGGGTTAGATTCAGTATAACAAATACTAGTTTTATAATCTCTAACAATTAATACTTATTAAGGAAGTAAGGTTGTTGGTCTACTGTTCATTTGCTTACATTTTATTTCACGTTTTCGCCAGACGACGTCTAGCCTTTTCAGGATACATAGGAGTTGATTTTACAAGCTGGAACATTTTTGACGGTTTTTTTTACTAAAAACATTTAAAGACGAAATAATATGAGCATTAATAGTATACGACATATACTGATACGACATAGTCTGATTTACTATTTGTGTCAATGAACTAACCTAACCTATCTGATACTAGTGCCATAGTGTTGATATAATAGAACTAAACAATTCAAAAGCTAAGGTTTTCCTTTAATCAGTCCGTTGATGACATATTAACATGCATACCAGAAGATAAAATTGAGGATTTACTACAGCGGTTTAATTCTTTCCACCAAAAGCTTAAGTTTACTGTTGAACAAGAAAAAGAGTCAAAAATCAATTTTCTAGACATTACTTTTATCAATGATAACAATCATATTAAATTTAACTGGTATAGGAAAGATACATGGTCTGGGAGATATATCAATTACGATTCAAAAATCGATATTAAAGATAAAATTTCCGTCATTAACAGTCTAGTCGACAGAGCGGTTGCTGCACTATCTGATGACGTTTTTGTTCAAGATAATCTTGACTTGGTAAAAAACTCTTTATTTAAAAATAAATACCCTATTGACTTTATAGGAACTGTGCATTGCGGTGGATTTATGCACTTCCTATAAATAAATAAGTTCTTAAAAAAGGATTTAAATAATCACTAATCACTTTGTTTAACAACGTCTTTATTTTAAATGGTGCATCGCTCGCACCATGTGAACCGCACATCTAACTCCCGCTATATCTCGGACCTGAGTGTGTCTGAAAGTATGGTATCGCTACGCAGAGCGAGGAGAGGGGATAACTTGAAGATTGTCATTCTCGGCCGTAGAATACAAACTTATCGTAGAGAGGAAACTCGATTTTTGGGTTACATGTATAATCCCTACAGTACTCCCCCCAGAGTTTAATACAATTGAAAATTTATTAAATGATTAAACTACTGCGTAAAAAAGAAAAAGGTATACAATCATAAGAGAAAAAAGATATTTTGGAAAACAGTGTCGTTGAGACATAAATTTTAACAATTGGTGAGATCTAGTAAGACTAAGTCGATATTAAATCTACTATTTACATTATTTACAATTTAAATAGTCTACTAGATTACCATAACAATATATACATGTAAAATTAATGATTGTATTTAAATACTGAGAAGTGAAAAGTTTAGCGAGTTAGTTAAGTGCGTGTCAAGCTAGAAATAACATATTAAAAAGATAATAACACTTATTTTGTGATCACATGGTTCTATCATAAAAGTATGAATAAAAGTTATTCAAAGTAACATTTATAATTGCCATTTGTTATATAAAATTGGTCGTAATGCTTATCATATAAATATTTATCACAGTACCGGTACTTACAATATTGAGCTAGCTTATATAAAATAATGATATTCATTACGAACAAGAAGATTCGTTGAGTCGATACAAATTACTTAGGATTTGTAATTTAAAAAAATTATGAGCTGTCCTTCGATGTTCGAAGGATATTAAACTATGTTTACAGCGACGCTTGAACTTGATTGTAAAGTTAAATTTAAGAAGTGAAATGAACAGTCTTTTTTCTATTTGAAAATGAGCAGAGGGATGAATTCACGCCTGAAGCGGGAAATGTACCACCTCCGTCTGAAAGTATGTGCTCGATGTCGTCACGAGCAAAGTGAGCTGGTTTGAGATGTTCAACAGAGACTTGGCGAGGTGTGCCATTTAAATCAATTTCGAAAATTCGATCATTCGATCGATTTATGATTTTGTGAGGACCAGTATACGGCCTCTCAAGAGACTTCCTAGTGTGATTGCGCAAAAATACATGTGTGCATTTTTTAAGATCATGAAAGAAAAAAGGTTTCAATTTAAACTTTTGAGCAACAGGTATAGGTTTCAACCTTCGCATATGTTCGCGAAACTCTTCCAAAAAGAAATGAGGATTAGGTGTAATTTCCTCGTGGAGTACGAATTCTCCAGGAATTCTTAAGGTTGTGCCGAACACGAACTCGGCAGGTGAAGCGCCGATGTCAGTGACGTTGCAACGAAGTCCAAGCAGTACTGTGGATAAAGATAATGTCCAATCGCGATTAGCGTTACACATGATCGCTGTCTTAAGTGAACGATGCCATCGCTCTACCATACCGTTCGAAGCTGGATGGTAGGCGGTGGTTCTGATGCGATTGCAGCCGATAAGTTGTAATAAGGCAGTAAAAAGTTGTGATTCGAATTGAGCGCCTTGATCAGAGGTTAAAGTTTCCGGAGTTCCATACCTTGAAATCCATTGGTCAACGAAGGCTCTACAAACAGTGAGTGCCTCGATGTTATGGATGGGGATGGCTTCAGGCCATCTCGAAAAGCGATCTATGATTGTTAAACAATACCTAAATCCGTTACTCTCAGGTAGAGGTCCAATGATGTCAATATGGACATGATTAAAACGTGATTCTGGAGCAACTATTTCTGCTGGTTTTAGATGGTTATGTCGCGAAATTTTTGACTGTTGGCATTTTAGACAGTTTTTGCACCAGGATGTGATGGTACGGTGCATAGCAGGCCAAACATAACGTTGACGGATTAGTCTGTCTGTTGCTTTAGCGCCTGGATGTGCTAAGTTATGAAAAGTGTCAAAAATTCGTCTGCGTAAAGATAGAGGTACATAAGGACGTAAATTCGAGCCTGTGAGATCGCATAAGATTGAAGTGCGATCCGCCCCCCATTGTAACCGTTTGAGATTTAAAGAAGTATTGGAATTGGAAAGTAACTCTTTTAATTCATCGTCATTAGCCTGTTCTCGAGCAAGTTCAGTGAGACTAAAATCAGTTGGTAAAGATATAGCTTCGACTCTAGATAAGGAGTCGGCGACAACATTATTTGTACCAGAAAGATGTTCGATAGATGTTGTAAATTGCGAGATGAAAGCAATTTGTCTTTGTTGTCGTTGAGAAATTTTTTCTGAGCGTTGTGTAAATGCATAAATAATAGGCTTATGATCAGTAACAATTTTGAATACTCGTCCTTCAAGAAAGTATCTGAAGTGACGAATTGCCTCAAAGATTGATGTTAATTCACGATCGTAAGCACTATAATTGAGTTGAGAAGAAGAAAATTTCCTAGAAAAGAAAGCTAAAGGTTTCCAAGTTTTGTCAATGAATTGCTCAAGAGAAGCTCCCATGCCGATATTAGATGCGTCAGTAACGATACGAGTATCGGCATCATGAGATGGATGGACAAGAAGAGTAGCCTCAGCTAAGTTGTTTTTAATTTTAAGAAAGGCGGCTTCAGTTTCTTGTGTCCATGGTATCACACGTTTATCATTCTTGCGAGACTCACATATGTATGAGTGGAGTGGAGCTTGAGTTTCTGCCGCGTGAGGTATGCATCGACGGTAGAAATTAATCATGCCGAGAAAGCGGCGAAGGTCACAAACAGTTTTTGGTTTTGGATAGTCCAAAATAGCCTTGACCTTGTCGTTGGTCGGGGTGCAACCTTTTGAATTTATCTTGTATCCTAAAAACTCAAGTTCCGTGGTACCAAATTCGCATTTGTGAGCGTTTATACGAAGTGCAAAATCTCTAAGCCGACCGAAAACAATTTTGAGATGATTCTCATGTTCCTCTATAGAAGAGGAGGCGATGAGAATATCATCGATGTATGTAAAGACGAAATCTAGGTCTCCTAAAGCGCGGTTGATGTATCATTGGAATGTTTGGCCAGCGTTACGTAGACCAAACGTCATATTAGAATATTCGAAAAGTCCAAAAGGTGTTATAACAGCTGTTTTTGGAATGTCAGCTGGCGCTATTGGTATTTGGTTATAAGCCATTTGGAGATAAATTTTAGAAAATAGATTCTTGCCTTTGAGGTTGGCGGTAAAATCGTGAATATGTGGAACCGGATAACGATCAGGAACTGTGATGGTATTGAGTCGCCTATAATCGCCACAGACGCGCCATTCGCCAGACTTTTTCTTAATCATATGAATGGGGGTGGCCCATGGACTGCTTGATGGTTGGCAGATGCCGTCATCCACCATCTGTTTAAAAATAGCTTTGGCGGCGGCTAATTTATCTGGTGCGAGGCGTCGTGCACGTTCGGATACAGGTGGACCATTGGTGATAATATGGTGTTGAACATCAGATACTGGTATTTTAAGTTTGGTTGAAATAGAAGTGATTTCAGGAAACAGTTCAAGAATTTTAGTGAATCTATTGTTATTTTGTAAAATGCTAACGCTGTGAATTGCAGCTGTTTTAAGAATACCAGGCGTGTGAAGGCCGGTAACGGAATCAGTAAGACAAGATTTATGGAGTTGAGGGATTAATTTGTAGTGAGCGAGCAGGTCGGCACCTATGATAGGGTGTGGAACCGCTGCCACGAGAAAGTCCCATGTCATTTTGCGTCTTAAATTGATGTCGAGGTTAATTCTTTTAATTCCAAAGGTATTAACCTTAGAATTGTTAGCAGCAACAAGAGTTAAATCATCTGGAAAATTTTTGAGAACTTTATGGTCTGCTGGAAGCAAAGATACGTCTGAACCAGTATCGATGAGGAATATAAGACCTGAGATTTTATCTCGAACGTGTAGGCGTTTAGAAGTTGTTTTGCCACTGTGTGTTGCCTCTGCACAGAGTGGCTGAATTAGTTTTTTGATGCGTTATTTTTATTCCACGAACAAGGTTGAGCACAACGTTCTGCTTTAGAAGCGAATTTGTTATGATACTAACAAAGAGATTCATTATGTGAGTTACGCGATTTGGAAGTTGATGGA
>CAJFCO010000162.1:131498-171862 GCA_904066015.1 Synergus gifuensis
TTTTATAAACTAGAATACGTTTAATTTAGATGGGGCTATAGTCGGATAGCCCGACCATAGACCGGCTGGGCTCCCTGGTTGGGGGCTGGATAAACGAGCGTGACGTTTCTGGTCGGATCCCAGCCAGAAAGTCAGACCAAAGCCCAACTTAAAGCTGGGCTCCCCGACTGTGCACTGGCTAGGTCCCGACCAAAATTTCTACACGGGATATCGCTCTTTATAAAAAGTGAAATTTATTCACCGACTTCAAATAATTAAGAGTTTGAATTTTATCATCAGTCGGTAAAGTAGAAAATCCTTTTACTGACAGTAGGTAAAAGAATATAAGTTTTAAATGAATAATACATTTTTAAATATTGTTTATTTTTTCAGGGAAAAATTGCAGATATGCATATGAGTTTGTGTACGAGTAAAAGTTACATTTATACTATTGCTAGAGCTTGTGATGCTGGATTGTTAATCGGAAAGATTGTGCCGCAAGATTGTAGACATTTCAGATACATATGTATCTAAAATGTCTAGAAAAGCTTCTCTTGACGCCATACAAATACTTGGTAAATTTAAATTCTATAAAAAATTTTTAAAAAACTTATTGTTTTTTAAGCTCAATAATAATATTAATAATAATTTCTCTTTTACTTTTAGGTGGCAATGGGTATATAAATGAGTATCCAGCAGGACGTTTACTTCGAGATGCAAAATTACTAAAAATCGGGGCTGGCACTTCTGAAATAAGAAGGATTGTCATGAGTCGAGCGATCGCTGAAGAATATTCATAATTTTTTTCATTTTAGAAAATCTTCAAATCATACATACAATAAATATGTTATTTTATTTGAAACTCTTATAAAGTATTTAACTATTTATAAGATTATAGATCTCTACTTTACCGACCTTTATCTCTGCCTTACCGATATTATTTTAAAGCAGAAAAACATGCCGGCAGGGTGGAGGTCTGCAAGTGCCTCATACGCTTAATATAGAAGAATTTTTTTATAATTAATATATTTGATATGTT
The DNA here is from genome assembly GCA_904066015.1 of Synergus gifuensis. Taxonomy (NCBI): domain Eukaryota; kingdom Metazoa; phylum Arthropoda; class Insecta; order Hymenoptera; family Cynipidae; genus Synergus; species Synergus gifuensis. Next base: position 132,517 of record CAJFCO010000162.1, read on the forward strand.
TTTACCAAAAGATATACTTTTTATTATTAACAACTAAAATCACTAAGGTTTTTTAAAAAAAAATAAAATTAATGTGTTATAATTTTTTTTTTCTAGCAGTTAGAAATTATATATTTTAAGGAAAATAATTTTAAAAAATGGTAAAAATTAATTCATGAACTGGCACGTATTATTCGATCCGATCGACTTCCTGAGAATGAATGAATACTCGACCAATGGAAGGTCGCTTTTGAATAAAGGGGCAATCCCCAGATTTTCTTTCTTCTCAACTTTTGTCTTTTCAAAGCTAGGTAGTAGCTCTGGTACTAGCGTCAAATCCATGAAAAAACCACAAAAGTCCCGTATACCTAAAACTGAGAAATTGTCCTTTGGAATTTAATTTCGGAATTAAAAATCGTAGCGGGAAACTGTCTGAAAATCTGCTAAATCGTCTTGAATTCGAATCCCACGTGTCGTTCCTCCCTTCTCAAAACTATTTTCCTGAAGAAAAAATGTAGCCAATTGGAATCCAAGATCCTTCATTTTTTATTTAATTTTAGTTGCTCTTACTCAAAGCTTTAAGCTAAAATATTGAATAATGCGTTTTAAAATTTCAGGATCAAAGGACGAGAAGAATACCGGGGAATACTAAAAAGGCGAGGATTAAGATTCAAAGTCAAGGGAAAGTGAAATTAGACCTCGTGCTTTGACGACCTGTTTTTCTACATTTTGTTTATCTAAGAGCTCTTTTGGAGTCGGTGCTCATTTTTATCTGATAGCAGAAACATCTTGAATGTATTTACAAATTATAACATGATATTTTATCATGTACAAGAAAATACTATAGTAATGATTTATCATTAAATTCAGTAAATTAAATCAAGTCGAGTACGGAATCACAATCTTTTAATTTAATTGGGTGGTACTTATACCATATTGATCAATTAAATATATCCTGTAAAAGCTAAATCCAAAACTCTACTGGACTGGATTATTTTTGTAAATTGGAATTATTACTAATTCCCAAGACTTCTTATTATTTTTAACTGGAGCCAATAGGGCCTGCTGGCCCTATTTCAATAATATGAAGGATGAAGTCGTTATTGGTCGTTCATTCCATCGTATCCATTCAACATCGAAGGAAGGCTGAGACTGGATCGACATTCCAATTGTCGCGGGTTGTCCACCTGTCTTGTGTTCACCTAGTGGAGTGTATATTAAGTGTCGGACAATCCTACGGACGATAAGTAATCGCGGCGTAGTACACTTAGCCGTCGAGCGACAGACTTTCAACAGCCAATCAGCTGAGACTGTAGTGAGCGTCTTTCGTACGTCATCTCCGTCTGCTAGCCGACAAGATGGAAGGCGAAACTCTGATCGTCATTCCGTTTTCGACTTCGTAAAGTACATGTAGTTTCACATTTCTGTCACTTGTGAAGAGTTCTAAATGGACATTGCTCATTTGGGATTTATTGGAAATACTAAGTTTTAGAGGAATAACATTTGAGAGAGTAATCCACTGAAACATTAGATCAGAGCTCAATACTTGGGCCTAATTAATTATTTGATTTGAGATCTAATATTATAAACGATCACTTTACGGTATGTCGATCATTTATTATTTATTCAATGTGTTCAATGCTCTTCCGAGTTTTAGATAATGTTCTATTTAAAATTGCAATTATTCTAATTTCATAAAGTAAATTTCAACCCTTGTAGAAATTGAAATGGGGAACTAGTCTGGTTCCCGAGTAGTTGAACCCACTTAAAGTCGGGGGCTAGTCAGGACATCTGACTAACCCCCGATCAGTAACGTCACGCTCGATTAGCCGGGGGCTAGTCGGATGACCCGACTTGTCCTAGTCGGGATCTGATCGGGTACTAGTATGGGTCCTATAATAATACGTCAGTCCTATAATAATATATCTGAATTTTCCACTACTCTTTCTTTATTATTTAGCTTAAATTTTCTAAATGTTACTTAAGTTTTTCCACCAGTTTCTCCTAGGTAGAAATTCACGACTGGCCCAGTACTGACCAGTATATTACTGCCAAATTACTGATAGAGTACTGGCTATTATAGTTGTCGTAGTTACTGTTTACCAAAAAAAATTTTTTAATAATAAGCACTGTACTTAACTTATGTTTTAAATTACACAATGACACGCAAGGTCTCTTACACATATAATCGCACGCTAACACGCTTCGAAAAATCGCACCTCGCTGGGGATCGAACCCCTGACCCTAACATCCTAAACGCACGCCCTAATTGCCTGAGCTATTTCACCACTTGGAGTTCCTGAACAAAAACTCAACTAAGCTCTTATTCAATGAAAGCCAGAGATAATTGCAAGGAATATAGCAATAGATATATTTTTTGCTTTACACATTTTATGAATAGGTGTTTTCAAAAATTCTTCAATTAAAATTTTTTCTAAATTAATTTTTAAAAAATGTTTGTATTCGCATAAATTCAAATTTGGAAAATTATTGTTTACGAGAGAATTTGTTTATATTAAGGTTTTATGTTTATTTAATAGTGACAATTTTGCATTAAAAATATAACTAAAAGTATGGATTTAAAATTCTTTTCTTATGAAAACGAAAAAATTGTAAGATTAGGCTATTATAAAAAAATTAAAAAATTATTGTTAAAATTCTCAGTTTTTCAGAAAAAAAACTCAACCCTTTTTTTGGATATTACCTTATTTTATAAGACCTCTTCGGAAACTCGAACACAAGAGTAGCCCAACCAGAACCCGACTAGCTCACGACCGGAACCTGAATAGCCCCAGCTGAGCAATTTTGACAAAAAATAGCTCAACCGATACCCACCCAAAAATGAGTCAAGAAAAAGGCTCGACCAGTCCCTAACTAACCACCGACCAACCTCCGACTGGAATTTGGACAAAAAAAAGCCCAATTAACCCCCGACCAGTCCCCAACTAGTTACTTAGTCAAAATAATAACCCGACTAGCCCCCGACTAGAGCCCGCCTTGTAGAAGGGTCAAATAGGGCTTTTTCTACACGGGAATTAATCGAAATGGCGTGTCAGGTTATATAACATCGTTGCGTTATTACATAACCGCCATTTCGATTACTATATATGACAGTTCAAGGTCAAATGATCTAATTGATAATTGGAAACTCGAATTATAAATTTAAAATCATTTGATAATATTTGAGAAATATGAATTAATTATTAATCTGAAAAATTATATTAATTGAATAATGTAGATCTCGATAACTCTAATATTCTATTGTATTTAGTTTAATGTTATGATAATCGGAAGAAACATTAATGTGAATAACTGTTTCCTCATAGAGGAAGCTTTGTATTGGTGACAAAATCCAGTTTCCCAAAAAAGGTTTTTTTGAACATATTTCAAGGGCAATATATCGGACTACAAAAAAATATTATCTGACATGGTTGAAAATTTCAAGAGATTGGAATGTAACATGAGTTTAAAATTACATATGATGGACAGTCATATGGACGAATTTCCAGATAACGTTGACGATTTCGGTGAAGTACAAGGAGAACGTTTTCACCAAGATTTTAAAGATGTAGAACGAAGATTTGAGGGTAGATGGGGTGAAAACATGATGGCAGATTTCTGTTGGATGTTGCATAGAGAAAGCACAGAAAATGGAAAAAAATGCAAAAGAAATCCCTTGCGCAGATCTTTTGAGGATAAACGAGTACGTTATAAAAGAAGGCGAAACGATGAAGAAGTAGCAGTGAAATATAAAATGCACGTTCCAGCTACTTCAATAATATAATGGAGAGATGATGCGAATAAATTTGAACATTTTTTCTGGATTTGACCTTGAAATGATCTTTACTCTGACATACTGGAGGCAAACGAACCTCGGATTTTAACTCAGTGACGCCAAAACATATTGATTTAATAGTTTAGTCCCGTGAAGACACATTTTGTTATTTTTGCAATTGTCATATGAAGCCTCCATACAAAAAATGAATGACCTTGGGTGTTATGTTATAAAAAAAATTGAATACATATGCAGACGTAAAATTTCTCGTTCTTTCAGAATCTGCAGTCAAAAATTCATTTTTGGCAGAATAAACACATTTGACCTTGAAATGAACTTCAATTTGACCTTTTCGGATCAAACGGACATCGGATTTGGATTCAACGATCCCAAAAATATATAGGAATAATAATTTGAACCAATTTAACTATTTTTTCAGGATTTGACCTTGAAATGACCTTCAGTCTGACTTTATTAAGTCAAATGGACACCGGATTCGGATTCAGCGACCCAAAAAACATAAAGATAATACTAGTATGATTCCGGGAACAAGACCTTTTCTTTTTGTGTGCCTGTGTTATCTAAAAGAATTCAAGCTGTAACTTTATTTAATTTTATAATTCATGTGCAGGATATAAAATTGGAAAGCTGATAAGTGAGAGAAAAACGAAGAAAGTCTTTGAACTCCTTGATGATCCCAAGCTCTGTTTTCTTCAAAGCAAAGATCGTATAACAGCCGGAGATGGTGTCAAATCTCATGAGTTGGAGGGAAAAGCTGCAATTAGCAATGACACAACTGCAAAAGTTTTTCAGCTTTTAAACGAAGCAGGTCTAAAAACCGCTTTCGTCAAAGCTGCGAGCGAAACTGCTTTTATCTCTAAAAAATGTGAAATGGTTCCGATCGAATGGGTAACCAGGCGTCTGGTAACTGGAAATTTTCTAAAGCGAAATCCAGTTATTCGATATGAAATTAAATGTTGTATTAGAAATTTAAAGACACAAATGATCTAATATTTAATTTTATTCCTCCTAGGTGGAATAAAATTTTAATTTTATTCTTTAAGGATGATGCTAATCACGACCCTCAATGGTCTGAACAGCAAGTCGTTTCTGCTGGGTTTAAATTAAATGGTCTTCTTATTGGAAAAGATGAATACGATATTATGAAAGCAATGACGTTGGCAGTGTTTGAGGTTCTCGAAAAAGCTTGGGCAACGAGAGACTGTGCACTGATTAATATGAAAATTGAATTCGGTGTTGATGAAAATGGAGAAATTCTTGTCGCCGATATTATTGATAGCAACTTCTGGAGGCTCTGGCCTTCTGGAGACAAAAGACTCATGAAGGACAAACAGGTATTCTTCTTTAAATTAGTTTAATTAATGAAAATATCTACTCTACATGTCAGAATCGTGAGTTCACCTGTTTTTCGATGATCCTTTAAGTTCTCTTAAATTTAATTACATTAATCTCATTGTTTTATAAAAATTTTCATAACTTTGAAAATAATGAACATTTTTGTAATTTTTTGGCTCCATTTTAAAGATATTTCCTTGAAATCTTCTGAAGTCACTTGAATTCATATTAAGTCACATGAAGTCACCTCAAATCACATGAATTCACTTGAAGTCAGGTGAATTCATTTGAATTTTCTACAAATCTTCTGAAGTCAATGAAATCTCTTGATGTCATTTGATTTTATGTGAAGTTACATGAAGTCACTTGAAGTCACGTGAAATCATTGAAAATCACCTGAAGTTAGTGAAATCTTTTGAAGTCATTAGAATTCATATGAAGTTAGGTGAATTCACTTGAAGTCACTTGAAGTCACGTGAATTCATTTGAATTTTCTTGAAATTTCTTGAAGTCAGTGAAATCTTCTGAAGTCATTAAAATATCCTGAAACATCTTGAAGTCAACAGTAGGTGTACACTGTTCACCCGCTTCATCGAGTTGTCAACCCCTCGAATAAAATAAAATTAATTTGAAATAAAATTTAATTAATTTGCACTTACTGGAGTGCAAGAGTCTTCTCCACTTCTTCCAAGAGTCTTTGCTCCACTCGATAAATGGTTCCTCGATTCGGATGACACGGCGATCTGGGAACCTTTCACGGTATTATCTTTCCGCTTGTGCCCCAATTTGGCGGCACTCGCCATAAATCAGAATCATGTCCACGTATTCGCAATATGTGTACATCATGATTTTTTTTTAATAAACTTACAATTAAAGCATTGGAATCTAATCTAACGTTTCGTAGATTCCAGGTGACAAGGACTAATGAAATTAGTAACAATAACACAAACCATAACAACGTTAGGCATTTTTTTTAATAAAAAAAGAAAAGAAAATCTACACCTTCTCGCCGTATTCATAACATGGAGTAATATAGTAAGGAGACAAAACTCCAATGCGAGCGCGAATCGAAAGTGATGCTCAGTTTTTCGAACATAATAAGGGGGGAGGATGTAACATACGCTAATGTAAAAGCTGGTCGCTTGAGTTTCAGTGGAATATCTGCGAAAGCTGTATGATATTCAGTTTTTGGCGTTAAGTTTGAATCATGATAAAGTTTAGAATATCAAACAATATCAATATAATATAATATATTATATATACATATAATATATATATATCATTATATAATATCAAAGCTAATTGTAGTTTTGCATGTTTTTTCTTAAGAATTTATAAATTTCTACACAACATTAATAAATGGGAAAATTTACGCCAAAAAAAAAAGTTTTAGTTTCTCATAGTTTGAAATCGATTTTTGTAGAAAATTACGAACATCTCTAAAAGAGTAATTAAAATCTGCCATTTGCAGAATCTATATTTATAGTTTCAATAATTTTTTTTAACTATTTACAAATTTCTACACAAAATTATTTCTACATAACATGGAGTGTGTTGGAGCCAAGTTTTAATCTAAAAATTCGATTTCTTCATTTTACTCAACAAATATTAAATTTGGAATTTTTTCCCTCTGTAGAATTAATCAATTTTTAACTTGAATTATGCGTACAGAGCGAGCAAATATCTAATTCAAATATTTTTTCAAAAAATGAAAATCCTCAATTTTGAAGTTAGAGTTTGAATTCTTCGTTTTATGCAAACAATATAAATATTTTTTCGCTTTGTAGCGCTAATCCTTTTTCAAATATAAAACTGCATACAAAGCGAAAAATAGTATATTACGTGACATGCGTGAATTGACGGCTTTTTTGAAACGAACGCGTGAGTTTAAAAAAAAAAGCCATCAGTTCACACAAGTTCCGTACGATACTTTTCATAACGAAATCATAAAAATGTCGAGATTCGTGCCTCAATAGGCAATCGATATGGTAGGCTTTTTGACATAACCACGTACATAACCCTACATACACTTGTGGTTAAAAACATTGACTCACCTCTGTCGGTCAATGTGCTCGTATTTTCGTTTTTCAAGAGCGTTACAAAAATACTCAGACTCTTACAAACAAGAGTCTTTTTTGAACGCTGACGTTATACAGTGCGAACAGAGCCATCATTTGGAATTATACTGAAGTTATACAACATTATGTCAAAAAGCCTACCATATAGATTGCCTATTGAGGCACGAATCGAGCCATTTTTATGACTGTGTTATGAAAATATTTAATTTGGATATTTTTTGCATAAAACGAAGAATTCAAACTCTAACTTTAAAATTGAAGATTTTCATTTTTTGAAAAATATTTGAATTAGATATTTGCTCGCTCTGTACGCATAATTCAAGTTAAAAATTGATTAATTCTACACAGGGAAAAAATTCCAAATTTAATATTTGTTGAGTAAAATGAAGAAATCGAATTTTTAGATTAAAACTTGGCTCCAACAGCCTTCATGTTATGTAGAAATAATTTTGTGTAGAAATTTGTAAATAGTTAAAGAAAATTATTGAAAACTATAAATATAGATTCTGCAAATGACAGATTCTATTTACTCTTTTAGAGAAGTTCGTAATTTTCTACAAAAATCAATTTCAAACTATGAGATACTAAAACTTTTTTTTTTGGCGTAAATTTTCCCATTTATTAATGTTGTGTAGAAATTTATAAATTCTTAAGAAAAAACATGCAAAACTGCAATTAACTTTGATATTATATAATGATATATATTATATGTATATATTGTTACGAGAAATTAATTTTACGAGAAATTGATTTAGTGTTATGAGAAATTGATTGTTGTGAGAGGTAATATTATGTGTTCAGAGGAATGAATCCTGCTTCGTAAAAGACCAAGTCAGAAAATAATTTGAATCGTTTCCTAAAAATAAAAAAACTTAAGCCCTCTCATAGGCTAGAAACCTGTAACGTGGTGGTCGAGAAAACGTTTTCGAGGGAGGTAAATAACTACGCGAAGAATTAATAAAAAACATAAGGAACATTTATTCCAGCAAAACATCGAATATTTATCAATAAGAGAACTTATCGTTGTCCGTATGCGGAAAGACTCTATACAATTCAAAAATCATATATTTATTAAAGACTCGATATAAACTAATTTGTTAATCGCATAACGAACCAACGAAAGTTTCAAACACGAAATAGAATTTACACGTCTCTCGAATTAATTATCTACCTTTCATTAGTTATAGTCGTTGAAACATGAAACTCGGCAACACCGGTAAGAATAAAGAAAAGATAAGTGAATCGGATTGCTCGAAATCAAAAGTAATACATCACGGTCAAATAAACATGAAATCAATAACTCTCTCGCAGCCCTATCTGAGCTCGATAAATAATCTTTATTAGTTTACATAAATTATGCTAAGAAATCTACAAATTACTTCCCCTTTTTTGCGAAAGGCACGCAGAAAAAACGCAAACTCCAAAATAACTTCTATTCTCGCGAAAATATGAACAACATTCGTTTAGGCAACCCATTTCTAGTTCGCGACCTAACTCCGCAGTCGCTAGCGCAAAATAGCCGTAATGTTCGCGTCGCGTTAGTAAAATTACCCTTACTGATAATCCGCTTGGTGATCCTGAGCAGAATGACTTGCTGTGGGCCGACAGTCGCCTTATATACCTTGGAAAAGGTGGAGGCGGCTGGTGAAACCCCCTTTTTCTCCGTCTTGTTGTGCCCTTTGTAATCGTCAGAATTTGGCATTATTGCTGCCAGGTGTGCAAGTACAGGGTTTACTACCTGTTTAATCCTTCTATTGCCCGCTATTTGATTTAATTGCAGTCAGGTGTGCAAATACCAGGTTTACTACTTATTTAATCCTTCTTTTGACCGCTGTTTGATTTGATTGCAGTCCGGTGTGCAAATAGCAGGTTTACTACCTGTTTTAATCCTTTTTTTGATCGCTATTTAATTTGATTGCAGTCAGGTGTGCAACTGAAAATAGACTTTATGCTGGTACCTGGCTCTTTTGCCTATTGTTAGGCGTATTGTTTGATGAGTAGACGCTGGTGAGCGTCGCTCGGTGTGTTGCCTATGCTCACGCGTGTTTCTGGGCCGGTATGCCATACCGTTACAATATATTTTATTGATATTGTTTCATATTCTAAACTTTGTCATGATTCAAACTTAGCGCCAAAAACTGAATATCATACAGCTCTCGCAGATATTCCACTGAAACCCAAGCGACCAGCTTTTACATTAGCGTACATCCTCCGCCCTTATTATGTCCGAAAAACTAAGCATCACTTGTTCTTAAATTTAGAGCATTTTTAATGATATTTTTATGCTTAATGTAACAAAACTTTTACAACGAAACGCAAAGAATTTCTTTTGGGTTTTAAAATTTGCTTTATTATCGCAGACTTGTTTATTTATTTTTGAGCACAAACGTTCTTTTGGTTTCCAAACTTTAATTTTTGTTGTAATTTTTGTAACAATAAATGTAACAAAGAGTTTGCAACATATCGAAAAGAATTAGTTTTTCTGGTTTAAAGTGTGTTAACTTATTTTAGACTTGCTGATTAATTTTTATAAACAAAAGTTCTTTCGGTTTGCCACATGTTAAACTTCTTAATTTGTTTTGTAACAATAAGTTTAACAAAGATGTTACAAGAAAATGCCGAGAATTACTGTCGGGTATCAAAATCTAATTTTCTGAACCAGGCGATTAGAATAATAGAAACTTTGAGAATTTCTTTGAAATACCAAGTTTTCCAAGAACATTAAAAACTCTAAATGGTGAACCGAGGACCGGAGTGCATCAGGTGTTTAGAATAAGAATTTTCAGGAATTTTTTTGAAATTCTAATTCTTTCATGAACATTAAAAACTCCAAAAGGTAAACCGATGACCAGAGTACACCAGGTCGCGCATCAGGTGCTTAGAACAAGAATTTTTGGGAACTTCTTTGAAATTCAAATTTTCATAAGAACACTTAAAACACAAAATGTTTCACAGATAACCGAAGTGGACTAGTTCGCGCACCAGGTGTTTAGAATAAGAATACTCAGGAATTTCTTTGAAATTTATCGTTTACCATTTGGAGTTTTTAGGGTCTTTGTCAACGTAGAATTACAAAAAAATTCCTCAAGATTCATATGCTAAACACCTCGTGCGCATCCTGATGCTCTCCGGTCATCGGTTCACTATGAGAAGTTTTTAATGTTCTTTTTAAACAAATACTTTTAAATAAATTCCCCAAATATTTTTATTCCGAACACCTGGTGTGCGACCTGGTGCACACCCTGGTCATCGATTTACCATTTGAAGATTTCACTGTTCTTGGAAAAGTTGGAATTTCAAAGAAATTCCCGAAGATTCTCATTCTAAACTCCTGGTGCGCGACTTGATGCACTCTGGTCATCGGTTCAACTTCTGAAGTTTTTAATGTTCTTGGAAGACTTGGAATTTCGAAGAAATTTCCGAAGATTCTTATTCTAAAGACCTGGTGAGCGACCTGGTGCAGTTTGGTCATCGTTTCACCTTCTAAAGTTTTTAATATTCTTAGAAGATTTGTAATTTCAAAGAAATTCCCGAAGACTCTTATTCACAGTAAAAAGTCTGGAGTAAAATTTGTTGCAGGTTATTTCAAGGTGGGGTATAATCAAGAACACTCTAATAAGGACACCGAACTCCGGTGGTGGGGGTAAGGCAGCCGTGAGCCCAAAAACGTTGACGGCGGTGGGGGCCAAAATCTTAGTAGCGCGATTCGTTCCATTTCCAGTTCGTTCTGCGCATCGAGGGAAAATTGGAATCGACTTGGAAAATTGGATCTAACTCAATCTAACCTCAAACTTGTTTATATTTATGTTTATTTCAAGCGAGTGTGTTAGGAACTATGGTTTTATTACTGTTTGAATGTATCAACTGTATATTCATTTTCGATTCGCAAGGTTTTCAATTGTATATGCAAAAAATAATTATGCTTATTTAACACGTACCTTGTCAGGAAATGAAAATAAAGTGACATGTTGGTTTTCCTTTTCGCCACTCTTCCATTTACTCGAGCAAAAATTAATGCAACATGAAACCATCATACTTCCTAACACTCGCTTGAAATCGCGCTACTAAGATTTTGGCCCCCACCGCCGTCAACGTTTTTGGGCTCACCCCCACCACCGGAGTTCGGTGTCCTTATTAGAGTGTTCTTGGGTATAATCTACACCCGGACTCTGGGAACGAAAGCGCCTTCTTTTGTTTTGGCCGCAAAAGTATCAAAACATTTGACAGCGTACCACAAGTCCAAGGGAAATGATACCCTCTTTGCTGGGTGATATGCACACCACCGAGAGTAAATTTTGTTGCAGGTACATAGTACCCTGAAACTGGTGTTAGATTCACACTTTGTTTTTTCTGTGTTCTAAAGACCTTGTACGTAACCTGGTGCACTCTGGTCATCGTTTCACCTTTTAGAGGTTTTAATGTCCTTGGAAGACTTGGAATTTCAAAAAAATTCCCGAAGATTCTTATTCTAAACACCTGGTGCGCGACCTTGTGCATTCCGGTTATCGGTTGAATATTAGGTGGTCTTAATGTTCTTAGAAAACTTGGAATTTCAAAGAAATTCCCGAAGATTCTTGTGCTAAGCACCTGATGCGCGACCTGGAACACTCTGGTCATCGGTTCAGCTTTTGAAGTTTTTAATATTCTTAAAAGAATTGAAATTTCAAAGAAATTCCGGAAGATTCTTATTCTAAAAACACCTGGTGCGCGACCTGGTGTACTCTGGTCATCGAATCACCTCTTGAAGCTTTTAATGTTCTTGGAAGACATGTAATTTCAAAGAAATTTTAGAAGATTCTTGTTCTAAACTCCTGGTGCGCGACCTCGTGCACTCTGGTCATCGAATCACCTCTTGGATCTTTTAATATTCTTGGACGACTTGGAAGTTCGAAGAAATTCCCGAATATTTTTATTCTAAACACCTGGTGCGCGACCTGGTGCACTCCAGTCATCGTTTCATCTTTTGAAGTTTTTAATGTTCTTAGAAGACTTGTAAATTTAAACAAATTCCCGAAGATTCTTATTTTAAAGACGTTGTGCGTAACCTGGTTGTCTCTCGTCATCGTTTCACCTTTTGGAGGTTTTAATGTTCTTGGAAGACTTGGAATTTCAAAGAAATTCCCGAAGATTCTTATTCTAAACACCTGGTGTGCAACCTGGTCCACTCCTGTTATTCTTTCAACATTTGGTTGTTTTAATGTTCTTGGAAAAGTTGTAATTTCTTTGAAATTTCCCCGAAGATTGTTATTTTAATGATGAAACAATCGAGGAGCAACGATTTGAAATTTTTCCGGACCTGAAGTGTGCCCCCAACACGCACACTATCTTAGCTCTTGAAACACGAACAAGTGTTTGCTAAATCTCGCTCCTGATTGGTTCATTATGCCCAACTTTGAAGCTTTACTGTACCCACGAAGGAGTAATAAGGAGTAGTATCTCCCTATGTATTCAGCCGCTAGAGGTGGGACAACAACACCTCCAAGAATTGTGTCGGGCTCGCTAAGAAATAATGAACGTTTTCTACATTTTTGTCATGCGCGTTGATGTTTTCGCGTTACTTGATTTTCCTCCTCTTGATGCATTTTGAGGTTGTTTGGTATATTCAAAATATATAGCATAGAGGGGGAATATCACGTGACACAAAAACATCAACGCACATGACAAAAATATAGAAAACGTTCATTATTTCTTAGCGAACTCGGCACAATTCTTGGAGGTGGATTTGTCCTACCCCCACTCCCAGAGATAATGCTCTTTATTACTCCTTCGTGAGTGTACCCAAACTAAAGCCCAGATCAAATTTTGCCATAGCACTTTTCTGTTTGTTTTTTTGTGCTCTATCACATATTACCGGTAGTTGTATAGGTGGTGGGACACCCTGTATTTAGCCTTATCATTTTAATAAATTCCACTTGGTCACAATTTGCAAAATACAAGAACAAAGTTTCGTAGATGCCAAACTGATCACGCATTTCATCACTGGTAACCACTGGTAAGCAATTAATATAATTGGAAAATATTCCAACATTTTTTTGTCGAAACTTTCGCACTGTAAGCACTACCACAACACTGCGAAATAAAGCAATCCTGGGTGTCTTAACCTTACTTTCGATGAAATCGAAGAAATCAAAACATTATAGTCGGCCATTTTTATCTTGATTCTGTGGAACAGAGGAACACGAACGACACATAAAACTAAACCGTTGGCAATACGTGCGTGCGCATCGTGTCCACGCTACTTCTATGATATGTCAAGTTTATGTCAAGTCAATGCTAGGTCTATCTATTGTAGTCTTCCCTTAAGAGTCGTATATATGGTCACAAAATGATTCATTGAATGATTTTACGTAAATGGGGGGGCGGGGCGATTTTTCTCTTTGCCATTGACGACGTAATCCTTAGCTACGCCACTGCTCACTTCAAATCAAAATATTTTGAATGAAGAAATAAGTTTACTTTCTTGAGGATTAACATCAAACTCTTTTGACATATTATACATCTTTCTTTCTCTTAAGGGTGTTGGAACCAAGTTCCAATCTAAAAACTCAATTTCTTCATTTTACTTAACAAATATTAAAGTTGAAATTCTTTCCCTTTGTAGAATTAATCAACTTTTAACTAGAATTATACGCACAGAATGAGAAAATATCTAATTTAAATATTTTTTAAGTAAAATGAAAATATTGAATTTTGAAGTCAGATTTTGAATTCTTCATTTCATGCAAAAATTATTTATAGGAACTAAATATTTTCGTTGCGTAAAATGGAGAATGGAATTTTGAGCTTAACGCTTGGGTCCAACGTCCTTAATGTTTCTTCGTATCTTGAGTTATGAAAAAAATTCGATTTATTTTTTTTTTTTAATTGATCTGTCTACAAAAATATTTTAGTGTACATTAAACTTACCTAGATTCTTCATCATATGGATACAAATTTAGAAAAAAAAAATTAGCGTTTCTGAGAAAATCGTCTTTAAAATTTGTAGAAAAAACGCCACCGCATATTTTTAATTCTATTAAATGAGTTTAAATTCCGTTAAATTCCGTTGAACTCATTTCTAAATCTTGTGAATTCTTTTAAATTCATTTTAATTTCTTCTGAACTCTCCGACTCTGTTGAACGAAAAAGTCTTTCAGCCGCCTAGCGGTGGCGTCCTTAACTATATTATTCAAAACTATTTCTTGACTCTCTAAAACTTATTTAAATATAATTTTAGGCTTTTAAGAGATAACACATTTGATCTTAACCGAATACATAATTAATTCAAAGTTTGTTTTCGCAAGCGGTTGTTAACCGAGTCAGGGGCCAAGACATTTGAACCGATTATGGTGCCGATGACATACCAACAACGTTTTAACTGTAATCCATGTAGAAGAGATTCATCAGTTCGTCTGTACTCGGGACCAATCACAAGAAGACAGATATGCTATTTACGATGGCTATTTAACCCAGCCAGTGAGCTTGTTCTAATTAGTCCGATACTTTGTATGCAGTGATTGGTTCCGCGTTTAGTACCCTCGATAGGCATCCGGAAGTTATTCAATGAAATTTTTGTCTAAATAAAATCTGTGCCAAGATGAAGATTAAAACAAGTGTTCTTGTGCTTCTTTTTGTTCCGTGTAAGTTTAAAGACACCATAAAGAAAGTGTAAATAAAGAGTGTTTTTTTATTTTATCCGAGCAATTTTTTACATTTTCTTCATATGAGAAGGCATTGGTTTTATGTGAAAAAATCACTTTCCCAATTTTCATAAATTTTCACTTTTTTAAACACCCTAAGTGAGAAAAAATGATTTTTACACTGATGCCTGCCTGTCTGTCCGTCGGCTTCCGTTGTCCGTCAACATTCATTCGAAAGTATTATCAGAAAAGAATAGCTGATCTTAAAAAGATCTATAAATTCTTAATTGGATATTTTTTGATAGGATAAGTCATTTTCATTTTAATCATAAAAAATACTGTTACAAAAATACTAAATTCATTTTTCCCGCCAAAAAACGTAAGATATAAAAAAATATTTATGAAATTTGTAAGGTATATTGGCACCACCAATATCTCAAAACGTGTGAAAGAATTTTTCAAAATATTGAATTTAGAACTTTTTATGTACATTTAGAATTTTTTTAAAAAATTCATTTTTCGACTAGAACTTCTCAAATGATGAAAATTCAAAGCTTACATAAAGGAAAGAAAGATTCCTAACATCGAGACAAATCGATTGACCTGTATGAGTAATAAATTTTATTGAAAATTAAGGAAGTTATGCTTTAATATGTAATTTTTGTAAAATTTCGTTTTTATCTTCGTTTTCATTTAACCAAAATTCAAGGCTAATGTAAGAAAGTAAAAGGTTTTTTGCATCGTATAAAATTAAGTAATCTAATATAAATAAATTTTATTACAAAATATGAATGATGAGGTCGAAAGATTCTTTGTTTCGAGAAAAAAGAATAATATATATTTTTAAGTATTGAGGCAAATCGTTAATGTTTCCTAACACACACACACATACACACATGCATCGGGTCAATAGTATAGAATGTTGTATTAGAAATTTATCAAGGGAGGAAAGTTTAATTAAGGCTGATGGAATTTGAAAAACATTCATGTAGAAAAACTTAGATTCCACGGGCGCAACATAAGCACGGGGTTCTGGTTGTCAGGACACCCAGACAGTAATTCGAATACACCTACTTGCAATATACGTGAGTGTCCAAATTATTAGACGGATAATAAAATTCCAAACTAAACGCACTTTTGGGGGGTTTGGATTCCTTGTTTTTTATTTATTTTTTATTTAGTTTTAATGTGTAGGGTGGCTCCCGACACCCACTGTTTTGAGACTCTTGTTCCGCGCCTGTCAAATTCTGTCAACTTTTTAGCTTGAGTTTAACGTGCGTTTTTGAAGGCACAAAATGTCAAATTTCAATTTTTATGGTAGAAAATAAAAGAAAAAAATTGTGAACAAACCTCTGTTACTATCCAGTTTTTCGAAAAACCACTTTGATTGTGCTAAACGAGCACGAGATTATTTAAATTCATGCTAAAAACGGCGGACATTTTAACTTCCATGATGCATGAAACCTCGCAGCTGTCAATATTTCGTTTCGTGCATCAGGGATGTTAAAATGTCCGCCGTTTTTAGCATGAAATAATCTCGTGGTCATTTAGCACAATCAAAGTGGTTTTTCGAAAAACTGGATTGTAACAGAAGTTTGTCCACAATTTCTTTCTTTTATTCGCTACCATAAAAATTGAAATTTGACCTTTTTTGCCTTCAAAAACGCACTTTAAAATCAAGCTGATAGATTTGTGCCTTTCCACAGATTTTGACAGTTTTTGACAGTTTGTTGTCAATTTTTACTTTCAAATTCCATCGCCCTTAAACCATTTTAAAAATCAGGGCCGGCTTTAGACAAAATGACGCCCGAGGTGAATTTAAAAAAAAAACGCCCCCCTCATCGTTTTTATATATTTTTCTTAAGGCCATGTGATATTTAGAGAATTTTTCGATGTTATTGATTTTCAATTATACCAATTATTCTCCCACAAAAATGAATATTTTGCCGAGAAATTTTAGGGAATGATAGAGAACATTGAAACGGAGGTTTTTTGACTCCGATTATTTCAAATCATCAAAAAAAATTCTTTCGTGCTAAAATCTGTAATGCATTTGTCACTTTGATTTTAGGTGCGCTATGCTTTCTACGAGTTTATTTGTAAAATATTTTTTTCTCATTATTTAACAAAATGAGTCAATAAACCTCCCTTAATATATTTTCTAATATCTCCGAATTCATTTATCAAAAATATTCATTTTTGTGGACAAATAATTGGTATATCTGAACCTGATTGACCCGTCGATGAAGTATCAAATGCCCTTAAAGAAAAGGTATAATTTTATTAAAAAATTATAAAAAATTAAAAATTAAAAGATTTGTAATTTTCCTATTAAAAAATCACAAAAAAGCACCCCTCAAATTTGGCGCCCAGGGCGACCGCCCTGCTTGCCCTGCCCTAAAGCCGGCCCTGTTAAAAATATTGGAAAAAGGTAACGTCTACAAAGCTTCCTCTATGAAGAAGCAATATTAAAAAGAATAACTGTTAGCCTTAAAAAAATATACAAATTTTCCATTGAGCACTTTTTTATGGGAATTTATTTAAACTTTAAATTTAAGGTACAGTACTACCTCCATAAAAGCTCCTCAACGGGCTGTTAGGGGTATGAATTATTTGTTCTAAACAATAAAAATAATATTTAACATTTCAAACTGAGCGCGAATAGAAACCAATCCAGTCAGATGTCGAGTGCGACGTATGCGCTGTAAAGTACGGGGCTCCAGTTGGGGTACTGATGTGCCGTGACCGTTGTTACCGCGTAAATTTTCCTTTTACGTAAAAATTTACCGTAATTGGTAACTTTTTGGTAATTGTGGTAATTCTCTAAATATAATTTTTTTTTTAAGCAAACAATTGAGGGTCCGGATTCTATAACCACGCATAAAATTCGCCTGACCACTTCAGACCTCCCGAGTTGACCCCTGATGTCTTCAAAATCGATTTCGAAAATAAAATTTTCTAAATATATGGCTTTGTAGGAAATTTCATGGTGCATCTTTTATCCTCTTCCAAAAAAGTTGTATTTCTTACTGTTTCTAAAAGAAAGTGGAAAAACTCAATTTTTTGAAAAATTAAATTTAATACATAGTTTCACTTCTACTCGCTCCAAAAAAACAGAGTTTTTAATATTTTTAAATGAAAATTTGAGAAGTTATGCATCAAAGTGTTTTGAAGATGATATGCTCTTTAGAACTTTTCCGATTTGTTATGAAAAAAAGTTATTAACTTTTTTTCCATGCAGTATCAAAATAACGATACGCAACTTTGAAACGCTTCGTTTATCGAGGGAATTTTGAGTAAGCCCAAACTTCCAGCGGAAGAAATGTTCATTAGAGTATAATGAAGTTTTATGCAAATTTTTACTTCAATAGAATCAATCATTAAAGAAATATGAGCATTCAAACAGCAAGTCAAATATAAATAGAGCGCGTGAGAGGTGAGAATATGACGATAGGTTGGGGCGCCGAAGTATTCTCACCTCTCATGCACTCTGTTTATATTTGACTCGCTGTTCGAATGCTCATATTTCTTTAACGATTGATTCAATTGAAGTAAAACTTTTCATAAAACTTCATTATACCTTAACAAACATTTCTTCCGCTGGAAGTTTGAGCTTACTCAAAATTCCCTCGATAAACGAAGCGTTTCAAAGTTGAGTATCGTTATTTTGATGCTGCATGGAAACAGGGGCGGATCCAGAAATCGTGTGTCTTTCTTCAATGCTTGGAAAACAAAGGATAAATAGAGGGGCCATGGCCCCCCTATTTGTCCTTTGTTTTCCAAGTATTGAAGAAAGATACACGATTTCTGGATCCGCGCCTGCATGGAGAAAAAATTAACAACTTTTTTTCATAACAAATCGGAAAAGTTTTAAAGAGCATATCATCTTCAAAACACTTTGAAGCATAACTCCTCCAATTTTCATTTAAAAATATTAAAAACTCTATCTTTTGGAGCGAGTAGAAGTGGAAATATGTATTAAATTTAAATTTTCAAAAAATTGAGTTTTTCCACTTTCTTTTAGAAACAGTAAGAAATAAAACTTTTTTGGAACAGGATAAAAAATGCGCCATGAAATTTCCTACAAAGCCATATATTTAAAAAATTTTTATTTTCGAAATCTATTTTGAAGACATCAGGGGCTAACTCAGGAGGTGTGAAGCGACCAGGCAAATTTTATGCGTGGTTATAGAATCCGGACCCTCAATTTTAAACTTGAAAAATTATTAATCTTCAGTAACCAAATAACATATTTCACACAGTCATTAAATTGAAATTTATTTATAAATATTTCAAAAATATGATAAATTCGGAAAAAAGCAGACGACATTCGACAATGACAGTGATGCCATCACTGCCGACTCTACCATATAGGCGAACTAGGCAAGTTCCTAGGGCGGCAAAGTTTAGGGGGCGGCAAAATCGGGCCAAAATTTTTATGTTTATGACGACAAATCAATGGAAAAAGTTTGAAATATTCATCTTTTATTTCAAACTTACCGAAAAAAATTAGAGCGCAACCTAGTGACCAATTAATGAAATACTATTCACGTTATCTATGTATACGCATTTCATTATGTCGTGATACTCATGATCATTGGCACAAAATTTATTTCGCCTAGGGCGCCAAGTTTTCTTAAGCCGGCCCTGATCTGCCGACATAGTCGGAAAAGAACAGGGCTCATCTATCGCCGACGATTTTAAAATTTGAGGTTATGATTCACTGAAAAAAATAATAGTCTTATCTTTTATGTTTAAAAATTATTTTATAAATATTTTTTGCTTATTTAGGTAACTTTCTCTTATAAAATGTATATCAGCAAGCTATTCTTTAAAAATTTTCGTCAATAATAGTGTAAATGACGAATTACCAGTTTTACCATAAATTTATCGAGTTAGAAATGTATAATAATGTTATATAATAATGTCACTGGTAAGAAATTACCAGTGACCAGAAAATTACGGTCACGGAAAATCAATAAGTTGGGGCCATTGTCTCCAGGCAGCGTGAATAGAGTTTGTAGTGGGGGAAGCTTCCGAACTCATCAAGGCCATTGGAGCTCTTATGGAGGGAGCTCTTACGAAGGTTGTACTGTGTATATAATTTATTAGAAAGATACAGATATTTTAATGTAACTTTGAATCGAATTTTTGCTTTTATGGGTGCTGAAAGATTAAAAAAATTATTCTCCAGTTTTCATAGGTTGCGCTTTTTCAAGAAGTATCTATACAGTCGAACAAGAACCAGGAACTATTATTTTGAATGTATCAGCGAATGCTTTAAGGCAGAAATGCAGTTTAAAAGGTGGCGAGACAGCTGAAAAT
Organism: Synergus gifuensis; assembly: GCA_904066015.1. Taxonomy (NCBI): domain Eukaryota; kingdom Metazoa; phylum Arthropoda; class Insecta; order Hymenoptera; family Cynipidae; genus Synergus; species Synergus gifuensis. The sequence continues at coordinate 152,649 of CAJFCO010000162.1, forward strand.
TTTAACAAATTCATGAGCTCCTACGTGTCTCGCACAACCGATATTCATTCGGAAATCCCGATAAAAATGAAAAAAGGAAATCGTACCAAAGACTGGGACTCAGCATTTCACGATTTTTATTATATGGATGCCAATCTGAGGAGGATTATGAGAAAATTAACGGATGTTGTTCTGGCTTGTCTCGACGAATCCGATTTGGACGACCAAAGTAGGCAACAAATGGTCGACTCGGCTCTCGAAAAAGTCAGTGTTGCTGGAAAATATGGTAGGAGTTTTTCCTTTAATTATTTTTTTTACTATTTTTGGCAAGAATTCTCGTAAAAATAATTTAGATAGGTTTGACTTAGAAAGTTAATTTAAGAAAAATTTTCTAGTTATGAAAAAAGTAGTGTGATATTTTTATCACAACTACAGAAATAAGTATCTTCCATTTATGCTTATCGCTTGCACACACAGAAATATGATAAATTTTAACATTTAAAGATCGACCTTGAGACCAGCTATAATTTAAAGAATAATGTGATACATGTAGAAAGTATATTTTAATATTATTGTTAGCTTAATGTTCTGAATTTTTATCTTTTATAATATTTATTTTTCTTTGTTTTTATTAAAAAGCACTGCGTTCGCATCTCTATAAGTAAATAATTCAGTGATGTCCAACGCGTGAGTAGATTAGTTGCCCAAATCAGTGTTACCAATTCGTGCCCCTTTCTCAACTGCGCATGCGTCGTACTCAGCATCTGAGTTGATGGGTGAGGCGCAGAGACTAAGCACGTCTTCTTCCTCGTGCGAGCGGGGGGGTGTTGTCGCGCGTTCCGGACCGGGTTGGAATCTATCGGTTGTGATAGCACTAGGTTCGCGATTGGAATGTAGATCACTGAGGGGCGAACGTCTATGAAGTAGGGTTTGGCACAAATAGTCTCTTAGATCATCGAAGGAATTGAGATCTTCATCGGACAAAAGAGAAGACAGCGAAATTTTATCGGGGGTCGCAGGGAGATTGACCCCACCCGGCTGGTGAGGATAGGTACCGAATACGAGGTGTTCGTCGATCGAGAAGGAACGCGAGTCACTGGCACTTTGGGGATCTATCCAACCGTTCTCGGAACTTGAAGGGTTAGAGTTTGATGTGTGGAATGGGTTGCATTGCTCTTCCAACAATGCCCTTCGACGAGCGTTTAATCGCTTGCGTAGGTTAGGCCTAAACCTTCGACGTGGCATGGAAAAATCACCGGGTATGACAGATATATGGGCAGACTCACATATCCATGAGGCACTGTTGTAGCACAGGGGTAAAATTGCATTGAAGGCACTGGGAAGCACAATGGATTAACGCAGGGTGTGGTAAATACAAGATAGTTATCACTTAATGTGTTTAGAGGGGTATTTGCAGATGGTTCGGTTCTGGGTATGTTTTATCCGTGAATTGGATGGCTGAGACGTACGGTCTCGAAACCGGAGAAATACTGCACTCCGGAAATTCAGTTCGAACAACTCTGTTTTCGACTGGTAGGGGAGTCTCCGCGCGTCGTCTTGCTGCAATCCTTTTCTTCAAGCTTGGTCGGTTTCTTCTCTTTGGCGTTGACGATTCCATCGGTCTTCAGTTATTTTGGAGATAGGGAATGAATGGAAAGATATCATCCGGCTGAGATGTGTTGCTGAATAGGGGGGTCCCTTTAGACGGGACACCGGGTCTTTGGGGAGTTAGAACGGAACTCCCATCTCGGTCAGTGGGAGGGCGCCTCGAAGGCAACCTCCGCGAACTCAAGAGAGGTCCCGGCTTATCCCCTTGTACCTCGGCAACTCCGAGACCTGGGACACCACCACGAGATTGCTTAAAACTGTTCTACTGATTGTGACAAGGAAAGAAAGGATTCACTGGAGAAATGTGCTTAACTGGGTGAGATAAAGAGATCGAAACACCGTGGAAGTTTTTACAGTCGCGGATCCCACACTACTGATTGCGGTGGTTGCGTTGCTGAGCAGCACAGATGCGCGGATGCGTCTCGAAAACCGGAGAGATCTTTCTCATACGAGAGCCGGAGACGAATTGACTCGGCGAGCGCGGACGGTCTCACCGAGTCGACGTGGAGGGAAGACTCGTGAGCGAGTGGAGGTAGTGGGACGTCTGCAGAGCTGCGCACGCAACTCTGCCAAAGCTGGATATTCGTGCCGCTTGCAAAGCAGCGCGCGCAACCCAGTACCAGGGCCGTGCATTTATTTTCAAATATGTAGAGATATAGTATTTTAAAATTCCCCCTGCAGAGCGTAAGTCGTCAAAAGAAGTTTAAGTTTCTTTAAAATTGTAGATTTAAAATTATAGACACGTTGGCGTGCGACAATTTAACCACCGGGTCTTTTGATGACTTTGTTCTGCTCGTGGGTAATAAAAGAAAAAATATATATTTAGTAGAATAAAGTAACAGAATTACGTAAAGAACACTTATGTCCTAGGTACTAAAAATGTGGTATCTTAAGAAATCCTATAGCCACCGAGGAGATTAAAAATAAATTCATAACTAAATTGAAACTTAATCACTAACTTAAAGCTAAATATGTACTAGCGGATCCGCAGCTTCTAAACCTTAAAAATTATACATTATATATTACACAATTACGTCCTACGTGGTCGAAGGTCGTATCTGGACTGTGGTTTCAGTCCTAAGTGAGCATTCTGTCTGCTCCCTTTAGGTCGTCCGGGTCGCCGGCGAATCTCTTTTTCTTTAGCTGATGCTTCCATCGTATTCTTTTCTGGGAAAGCCAAGACAGGTAGACTCAAACGAGAATCTCTTGACTCTCCATCCGGAGAGTGTGAGTCACTGAGTCTTGGAAAACCACCCGACTCAGGAAAGAGTCTCTTGTTGGAGCTGTCCAGAGGGTCACGGATCATTGATTGATGGTCCGTGATGAGTAACGAATCTGTCTGATTCGCCTGGGTATTTGTAGCGTTATTGCTGGTGTTTTCAGACCTTGACAGCATGGTCTCGATTGGTTCTCCTGTTGCGAACTCCAAGTTCGGGAAATCGTTTTGGAGCTGCGTGGGCCTTCTCGGCTAATAAGATCGCATTTGTGTGCTGTCTATTTTCGCTGTTCTTCCCTCCATCTGGACGGAGTAAACTTCACCTCCGAACTGCGATAATATTTTGTAGGGATCTTGCCATTTTGGGGCGAAACCGGCGTTGATTCCTCGTAGTTTGTCCGAGAGTACGTGGTTACGAACCAATACCTCTTCGCCCACATTGAATTTTGGTGGCTGGCGAGGTGTGGGATGATACTTCGAGTGGATGTATCTAGTCTGGTACTCCCTTACCTCGCGCAGTAGGTCCTCGCTAGGTTGGCGAGAACTCTGAACTGCGGAGGCCGAAAGTGCCCATTCGCCGGGTCTTTTGACACGAGCTCCGAAAAGAACCTGGCTGGGGGATTTGCCTGTAGCGGCATTTCTGCGATTCCTGATATTAAACAGGATTTCTGGGATATCCTGATCCCAGTTACGGTGAGGCTTCACGAACAATCTGATCCGCAATCCTTTTTTTAACTCCTGATTCCGTCTCTCTGTGGGATTCGATTGTGGATGGTAGATTGGTGTAGTCCATGGAATCGCACCCCATCGGGTGCAGGCTTCTGCCCATTTTTTGCTGGTAAACTGAGTACCGTTGTCCGAGAGTATGGCTCGCGGATATCCGTAGCGACTAAAAACCTCAGTCTCCATGATACTGATGATCTTATTTGTAGTGGCATTTCCGATGGGGAACACCTCCGTCCATCGGGAAAATAGGTCAGTAATCACGAGGAGTGAGGTTTTCCCTCGTGGTGACCTTGGGTAGGGACCCATTAAGTCCAAAGCTATAGTTTCCCACGGGTTCTGTGGTTGTCTGGGTTGTTGCTGGCTTTTGTTCCCTCGAGTAGGAAAGGATTTACAACTCGAGCAAAGGAGACAAGACGACGTAGTCACGAGTATCCTTACGAAGCGTGTCCCAGGTAAATAATTCCTGTATAGCTCGCTCCGTTTCTTCACCTCCGGGATGACCTGAAACACCGGTGTCGCGATACTCGTACAGGACTCTGTCTCGAGAGTCTCTGGGTACGAGTAACAGCCACCGGGTCTCATGTCATTTTTTGAAACCGTCGGATACCTGGATATTCGTGCCGCTTGCAAAGCAGCGCACGCAACCCAGTACCAGGGCCATACATTTATTTTCAAATATATAGAGACATAGTATTTTAAAATTCCCCCGGCAGAGCGTAAGTCATCAAAAGAAGTTTAAGTTTCTACAAAATTGTAGATTTTAAATTATAGACACGTTGGCGTGCGACACTTCGTTACACTGAAAAAATTTTGGCACACCGGATGCACCACCTACAGTACACCGTTTGCACTACAGATTTGGAGCAACTGGTGCATCATTTCGGGCGTACAGATGAGTGAAAGTAGGGGCAAATTTTATCCCCTCTAGAACAGGGTCAGCATTCGTACGGTAAAAGTGCGTATATGCTATCCTAAAAAGGGACATATGCTGCCCCTTACGAAGGTACAATATTTGCCACAGTTTTTGGCGCTCCTGTTGTCTCTAAGGGACAAACGGTGTGCCAGAATTTTTTCAGTGTACTTGTGCCGGATTGTGATTTTAGCCTTGTGTCAAATGGTCATACAAGACTGAAATCACAATCCCGCACATGTATCGAACCTCATATCGAACTTTGCGCACGGCGTGACAAAAATATTATTTTTATTGTTTATTATAAATAATGACGTTTATATAAATGTTTAATTAACAAATATTCAGTTAATAAACATTTTTATAAGTTAAAAAACCATTATTAAATAATAAAATATAAAAGTAATATTTTTTAGCATTTCAAACTGTGAGCGAATAACAACTCATCAGATGCCGAATGCGAACCATACGCAGTAGAGTACGGTGCTCCTGTTGGGGCCACTGGTGTAAATGAATAGACGCCTACCCCCTCTCTTACCACCTTTAACGGGCTGATTCCCCTCTGCTGCCGGGCGGACGAAACCGAGCTTTCAACAAAATTTTCAAATTTTCATTTTTGAAGGATGTATCTACACGCAGAAAAATCATCAATTCTGAGCACTTGGGAAAATTCATGCTTCGAACACTCGGAGCTTCACATGCTGAGTACGTGAATTTCGTGAATTCAGCACATGAGGCCTTGTTTTGATAACACGCGCTCTTCGCGGCTCGCGTTCTGAGCACATGAGGCCCGATATTTATGACCCGAATTCTTTCAAATATCTAATACGTGATTTTTTCCATGTACAGAGTAAACGTAGTTTCTCTCCGTGTATATGTTAAATTTTTATTGCTCATCTTTTTTCTTTTAGAAAAAAAATTGTAGCTTTTTAGCACTGCAACACATGTGCAACATCTGGTACAATTCTCCATCCAACTTTCCGAAATCGAGTCTCAGACTCATTTCACACTTTTCTTCAAAACCGAGAAGCGCCAAGTAGATGTACAAAATTTTAAATTAAAAAATTAAAAATTAAAAATTAAAAAATCAAAAAATTGACGAATTGAGCATGAGCTGTGTGCAATAAAATTTCACATATAGATATATCCTTCAAAAATTAAAATTCGAAAATTTTATTGAAAGCTCGGTTTCGCCCGCTCAGCAGCCGAGGGGAATCGACCCATTAAAGGTAGTAAGAGAGAGAGAGAGTAGACGACTACTCATGTACTCACGCGTTGTACATCACTGCAATAAATATTGAACCCATTAAGACACGTAGATTAAATATTTAAATTATTAAAATTAAATAAAACATAGTTTTTTTAATATACCTATATAAAAGAGGGATGTCCATGAAAAGAGCAAACATCCAATTTGTCAATCTCACTCCTACCGCCTTCGGTAGAAGTGATCGTGGAGAGGAGAGTACGACAGCTCTCGGCTGCTCGATGGTCGAAGTCGAGCGGATCCGAAACGAGAAGAGGAGTGAGCTCGGTGTAGTGCTCAAAGAGGGGGAAGGAAGGCAAGGCAGGAGAAGTTTTGGAAGTGGTCCGTGGACGTCCCTGATATAAAAATTAATGTTATTATTTTAATATTATTACAGTTACTTTGATTAGGAAAAGATTAAAAATGATTATTAGAAGGTGAAATTAGTTCTTTTTGTAAAAAATAATTTTTAATTATTGTATAATTTTGTTCTAATCTACAATATTTGCTACAAAATTTCCATATAATAATTAATTATTATTAATTATTATAATTGATGTAATAATTTTTTGAGGTATTTAGTGTCTTTTATCATTAATAATAATAGCTTTTGTGTTACAATTGGTTAAAATTATTTTAAGACAATTTTAAGTTTTTTTGTAATCTTAAGATTTATTTATCAATTATTGTAATTGTTTGTAGTAACTATTGCAATGTCCGATGGGGAATGTTTTGACGATGCAGGACGGACTGCATTTACACTCTGTACATCAACCTCTGACCCCAAAGACTCGCCTTTCATTCCACTTCCGCTTGTTTATAGTCACGATGAGTGCAAGTAAGTGTCATGAAATCATTTACAAAAATTTATAACCTATAAGTAGTCATACAAATCTGTATTACAATTTTCGTTTTAATCTAATTTATTCTTTCTCGATTAACAACAATCTTTCGAAATAAAATAATTTTGCCAAGAGAAAAATTAATGAGACCTAGTCAATTAGTCCAGTAATCTAATTCGACGAATGGGAAATTCGATTTTAGGAAAAAGAAAGAAAGCCCTAAGTTTTTCTAAAAAAGGAATATGAAAAGATCTGTAAAATAAAAATTAATAAAATGTTCTACCTGTAATATTTTCAGTCGAGAAATTTTATTTAATTAATTAAATGATCCATAACATTAATATTTATGATTTTACATTTTCTGATTTTTTTAATAATATTTATTCCTTTAAAATTAATTTGTGTATGATTTAAACACGAAAAATTACAATTTTTGTAATTACTTAAGTATAATTATAATTTTTCATTTTTATTTAATATTATCGTTTTTAAAATTATATATTTTCAATTATGATAATTTCAAAAGTTATAATAGAAAAATTAATTTTAAATGAAATATAAATAACCATACCATTTTTAAATTTTTAGTGAAATGTATTAATTTTTTATCAAAATCATTTTATCTCGAACAAAGAATCTTTATTTTCCTTACATTAGTTTTGAATTATAATAATTTGAAAAGTTATAGTTGAAAAATAAGATTTTTTAAATTATAAATAAACATAGCTTTTTTAATTTTTAATGAAATGTATTAATCCACAAGGAATATTTATTTTCCTAACATCTTTGAATCACATTGTCCAAAAAAATGAAACAAATCCTAATACACATTGTAACAAACACAAACTTGTTAATTTTCATTCGTTTAATTTTACAATTTTTTAAAACTTTTTTGGAAAAACGGGAATTCAAAAAATTTTTGAAAAGCATTTTTTAAATTAAAATTTGTTGATTTAGATTTAGCAAATCAATAGCTACAAATCTATTTTACTTTTTCTTATATACATTTAAAGGCAGACCTTTTTTGTCATCAAGAAATTTCAAAAAACAGGTACAGTACCCTGCATTAATGCCTTCCCTTGGAAACATGTCAACCCAACCCTGGTTTTCATTAGAATCTTATGGAAACCAGGGTTGGGTTGACTTGTTTTCAAGGGAAGGCATTAATGCAGGGCACTGTACATTAAACATGATATTAAAACGAAGTTATTGTCACTATTATTAAACCTTTGAGTCATGATGGGTCATTCAGCCACCTATCTATTTCCCCATGGTTTTAAATTTCTTTAACTACTTTTTTAACAACAAGTACTGGATTTTTTGTTTTTTCCTAAATGTGAAAAAAATGTTATCCGTCATTAATTGTTAATTATAAAAATAACGTATATAAACAAAATAGTCCTAATTGGTGCTTTTTCACGGAGAAATTCATTTCCACTAATCTATCTTGTAGTTTGGAACGACATGTTGGTTCCACCATCTTGGATTTTTCGAAATTAGAAATTTTTATCTCAGATTCGAATCCAGCGACCATAAAACCCCCCTAAAAATCAATACCAAACATGGTGTGACTGTTTTTTTTATTTTTATCCGCTATATTGGTTTCGCCATCTTCGATTTTCATCAATTGCAAATTTTGACATCTGATTCGGATTCAGCGATGACGAAAACCCCCAGAAAACGAATTTAAACAATTATTGAATGTAAAGAAAAATATACGACTGAAAGGGTTAAATATAAAATATGTTATTCAAAATAAAATAAATTATAATTAATTAAAAACAAATTAAAAATAAAATTAAAAAAAATTAAAAATAATAAAACAATTAAATACAATTGTTTTTAAATCTTTAACAAGAGAAAAAATTTTAAGAAAATTTTCTTATTAAATTGTTTGCAGTGATATTTTCAAGACTCAAGAATGCTACATAAATTCAGTGAAAAACTGTAACGAATCAACAAGGACTGCAATGAACGCTACAGTCAGTGGAATGAGGGAGTACATCCGATGCGATGGTTTTTCACGCCTGACCCAATCGGCTATAATTACTGAGGGTCAATAAATTGTAATTTTCCTGATCCGTCCTAAGCAAATCAGAGTATTTGAAATTATATTTTGCAGATCAAGCTAGAAATTTTCCTTTCCCCATTTTTCCTATTTTCTTCCACTCACAACTTCACTTTTCTAATCTAATCTCCACTTTATATCTTTCTCCATAAAAAAATACGCATTCTTTCACAATTCATAGAATTTAAGTTAATTATTGTATTTTATACTTAAACAGGGTGTCTACTGAGCGGGAATTTAAGAAAATCCAGGAATTGAAAAATATTGAAAGAAAATAATAATACCGAAATTTCAAATTCTCGAAATTACAAAATTGTAAATTTCGAGAATTGTCAATTTTGGGAATATTTAACTTAATAAAATTTCCCAAATAAAAATAATATTACCGAAAAAAATCCCTTGAAATTCTTTAAAATCACTTGAAATTTAATGAAATCTCTTGAAAATCTTAAAACTTCTTAGAATTCTTTAAAAATTTCTTAAAATAAATTTAAATCACTTAAAGTATCTTGAAATCCTATAAATCTTTTTAAATCACCTGTCTTGAAATCTTACGAAAATCCTGAAACACTTTTTTGAAACCAATCTCTCAACTATTCTTATTAAAAAATTTCCTTTTCATTTTTTTAATGACAATAAGTACTATGATAACTGATATTAATTTATTTTTTACGCATTCTTTGAAACTCACTTGCGTTAATTATTTCTTATCTAAAATTGAAATTCTTAAAAATTATTGAAAAATTAAAAAAAAGACATAGTTTATAAATAAATTATAATATTACAAGAGAGACCTTATATTTATTAGCGGGGAAAATTCGGGAATTGTCCAGGAATTTTGTGGGCAAAATTTAGTAGACACACCCTGTTAACTTAAAAAAAGACTTTTACTGATAAGTTTCTACAATTAGCAATAATTTTATAACATACCCCAAGCCGGTACGTGGGACATTCTTTTAAAAATCGTTCACCTATTTTGATTTTATTATTTCGAATCAGCTGAAGATTTTTTATGACTTCTATTTATGAAAAAAGCTGACATCTGTATAATGGTTTTTGTAAAAAACTTTTTTTTGCAAATATGTTTTTTCAAACTTTCGATATTTGTTGAAATGATCAATTCTTTCGTAATACTTATTTAAATGCATTATCTCCGGTTTAATTAATTGACTCGGGTTAGATTTTGTTTTATTTCTCACCTTACTACGTTAGATTCTCAGATGAGTATTTACATAATTTTTATTTAGTTAATAACTAAAGATTAACTAATTAACTAAAGTTAATAACTAAATTTAATTGTTCAAACAGTTTTTTCATATTTGCCCCCTCAATGAAGAAAATTGAAAAAAATACTGCAGTATGCGCTATGTCTTAATCGAAAAATCACATTTTTTAAAAATGTGGAAACTCTATTACATCGAAAAATATTTAATATTTTCGAGCGCGACTCGTGCGTTTTGTACACCGTGCGTCTCGAGGAAAGTTAGTTGTTGCGGCCGCCGGCCGGTCGCGATTGAACACGGCACGCGCGCGACACGCACAACGCGTACGTCGCGCGTTTTAAAATGTTAAATATCTTCCGATGTGATAGTTTCCACTGTTTAAAAAAATACATTTTTTCGATTGAGACATAGCGTATATTTACAGTATTTTATTCAATTTCCTTCTCTGAGGGGGCAAATATGAAAAAGTTATTTAAACAATTAATTTTCTAATATCTGTAGTTAATTAACGAAATAAAAATGATCTAAAAGCTCATCTGAAAAGCTAACATACCTTGGTGAGAAATAAAACAAAACCTGAATCGATTCGATTAGTTAAACCGGATATAATGAATTTAAAGTACGAAAGAATTAAGCATTTTAACAAATAACAAAAATTTGAATTGATATATTACAAAAAAAAAGAAAATTATTTTAAAATCCCAATACAAGCGTCTGTTAAAATAATTAGAAGATGACAAAAAAAATTAAGTCATTTAAAAAAAAATTTTTTTCTGAAATCCGTACGATTTGTAAAAGAGTGACCCACTTACAACATTTTTTTGTACATGATGACTGAAATTCATCTGACAATGACGTAAAATTCAACTTACGTAAAAAATTGATTTAAAAAATAATAAAAAAAAAAATAATCATGCAGATATCTTCCTTGAAATGTTTCCAGGATGTTGACATGCTGATAACTTTATCCAACCTCAATTAACACTTCGTATGCCTGGTATGTGCTACCATAAATGTAAATAAAATGTAATGTGTATTTCAATAATTCTGATCTTTGACTTTGTCTTTTTTTTTGTCTGGGTTGATAACATTTTTAAATTGAAAAAAATCATAGCGATAAAGAATGAAAGTTATGTCTTTATTAGTGTCGAGAAATTCCGATCACGTTTCCGCGACTTGTATCGGTATCAATGCTATGTGAATCATTCTTTAAAAAAATATTATCTACTGTCATATAGATTAGAATAAAATTGCTTCACTTTATCCAGAATTGTTGATAGTTTTGTATAAGACGCACAATTAAATTAAGAAGAATGAATTTTTTTTCCAACATCATTTTTATCACGTTTGCATTGAAAATATTAAACAATTCAAGGACAAAAGTTTTCTCATGTTTTATTTACTCCTAATTATCAAATCGTTGGAATTTAAAGCAATTTATTAATTATGAAATTGAAACTCCATTGATGGTCCAGTTTGATTAAATACCAATCACTTTATTGTTAAAATATCAATTTTCGTGGGAATATTTTTGTTTATTTTTATAGATTTTAGAGATTTAAATTCTGAAATAATAATTGTATTTTTAATATTTATTATCGACATTTTTCAATTTTAAAAGTTTTATGTTTTCAATTTCTCAACTTTAAAGAGAAATATTATTAACAATATCACAATGTCACATTGTTAGTAATATTGTTGCATTATTATATAGCCTTGTTATATTATGCGCTACACTATTAACTTTTTTATCATCATTATATTTTTTATAACAATTATTACTTTGATTTATAGCATTACTACATTTTTTTTGCAATTTGGTTACATTGTTTTAAAAAAATAGGATGTTGTTTGTAAAATTTTTGTATTGTTTTAGATATAAAATTTTTTTATTTCTTTTACGATTTTGTAATATTTTAATTTTACAACCTTACATCCTTTGTAACATTATGGCGTGATTTTGAAATTGTGACATTTTTTCTTAATATTTTTACTTCATCAAATTATGTTGATTACATTGTCTGCTACATCATTACAATTGTTACATTATTGGTGTCATTTTTACATCGCTTGCAACATTAAACAAATTTTTTTTAACATTAAATTTTTTTATAACATTGTTACATTGCAGTCAATATTGTAACATAGTTTTAGACATTGTGATATTGTTTCCTAACGCTGTTAGATTATTTTATTAATGATAACATTGTTTAATTGTTTAAAAAAATTTTTTTATTGTTTGTAACATTTTAAATATTTTTCTTAGCTTTATTAAGTTGCTCCTCAACTTTTACATTGTTGATGCCATTTTCATTAGGTAATTATGATGTAAGATATAAAAGACAATTAAATTTTCATTAATATCTTTATTAAAATTGCTTTATTAGAGTTACACAGGCACACAAAAAAAAAGTTTGCGATACCAAAAAATCGACCTGCACAGCATTATATTATTGGAAGAGACTAGTCGAAATCCATTTTGGAATTTTCTGCTTTTGTCAAATTATCCAATAAATCAAACGTCTCTTTTTTCCCTGTCAAATGAATTTTTTTTAAATTGAATTGGATTGAAAAAAATCGGATAAGCTTCAGATTCATTCGGATTAAAAGTTTCGGATTAATTCGGATTGAAAATTTATTTTAGATGAGCTTTAAATTCGTTCGGATTGAAAGTTCGGATTGATTCGAATTAAAAATATAGTGCGGATGAGCTTCAGATTCACTCATATTGAATCTGATTAAGAAATATTTGGAACGAGGTTCAGATTAAATGTTCGAATTGAGTTGGATTAAAATTTTGGGACTGATTTTCCAATGATTAATTCGAATTGAAGATTCGGATGAATTGGATTTAGAAAAATTTTCGAATAAGATTCAGATATTCAAATTTAATCGGAATAAAAAAATTTTTCGGATTCATTAGGATTGAATTGGAATAAAAGATAATTTTCGGATGAACTTCGCATTCATTTGGATTCAACGTTTCGCGTTCGGATTGACTCAGTTTAAAAAGTTGGTACCGATGGACCAATTAAAATTAACCGATGGACCAATTAAAAAAATTTGAGATGAGGTTCGGATTAGTCCTGATGTAAAGTTCGAATTGATTCTGATTAAAATTTTGTTACTAATTCATTCGAATTAGAGATTCCGGTGAATATTTTGTAAACAAATTTAATACTTTTATATTCAGGAGAAACATTTTTGGATTGTTCGTTTTTAAACAAAGATTTCAACGTCTGAATCATCAAAATCTGTTTCGCCGTTCACGAGAATAATGTTAGTCATGTTGTAACATTCAATTTTCATTGTTAATAACTTTAAAAAAACATTTGTTTTCTCTAAGATCTGGAGGATTCTTTTCATACATTAAGGTTATAAAAAAATTCATTTTACAGGAAAAAAAAAGACTTTTGATTTGTGAGATAATTTGACTAAAAAAAAATTCAAAATCGTATAAAAAAAACTAGTAATCAGAAAATTTCAAAATTTTGATTTCGATTAGTCTCGACCAATATTACAATGTTATGAAGGTCGCTTTTTTGGTACCGCACACTTTTTTGTGTGCCTGCGTCATCATTACTTTATAAAAGCACTACCTTATCCTTAATTAGCTTTGTTATCGACTTACTACAGCAGTTACGACACTTTGTCAAACTAAGTACAGACGTAAACAAATAAGGTAATATTGACAAAACAGTTGCGACACATAAATGTTTCTGCAAATCGATATAAAAAGAGGGTAAGTGCCTCATAATTTATTCACAGCTTTTAAGCACATGTTGCTATATCTGATAGTTGAACAACAATCTATCGTCAAAATTGACACCCTTCTAGAAAAGTTAACTATCTCATTCGCAACTTCAATTCTTTCACAGTAAAACATGAGCTCCTTGCCAAAGAAGTCATGGCTCATCTATTTCATAATTATTTTTTCTTTCCACCCAGTAAAAACCGACATCCAAATTTGGATGAAGCACTTGAGAAGATATTTTGAGGATGAAAGACGATTTTACCAGATAGTCATTTTTTCCGACAAACAAAAGCCGAGTTCCCTAATTTCCAAGGAACTGGTTGAAAACATACCTACTCTCTGCATAAGTTTCGAAACTCTAGAAACCACGACGAAAAGTAATTTTTTATCTCTAAAATCATTTGGGAAACCCAGATCTACAACTCTCTTTATTGTGATCATAAAATTCAAAGAGGAGACCTACATCTCACAAATACAACATTTTTTAGACTTCCTGAAGCAGATCTCACCAATTAGAAGTCTTCCCAAGTGTCTGTTCATCTTTTTTCAAAAAGAGGACTTTAACTACAGAAATCTGTTCCGTCAGATGTGGAAGAAGCGCATTTTGGATATCACCATACTCCATGTGATGAAGACTACAACTTCGAAGAATGCTTTCCTTGTTTCTCACAACTTCATAACTTCAGTTCATCAATACAACCCCTTCACTGACGTATATTTCTCTGAAGAATTGGTGATTAATTTCAAAAACTGGTTTCCTAACAAAGTCAAGAATATGAATGGCTATCAAATCAAAGCTGGACTGATCACCAAACCACCTCATAGTCTCGTGACGAGAAATTCTACAGGACATCCGATCAGTTACGAAGGTGCTGATGTTTTTATGTTTCAAACATTAGCAAAAAAGTTGAACTTCACCTACCATTTCCCTCCTACTAATGTCGAATCCTTGGGTGTCATCAGCCCAATAAACAAATCCGCCAGTGGGTTTATTGGTGACCTTCTGCATCACAGAATAAACGTCCTCGCGAATCCATTAGTGCGGACAAGGCCTCCGATAAACCAACTTTGGGAGTACAGTGAAACAGTCGATTTGGAATCCCTCAGAGCACTGGTTCCGATATTACCAGTTCGTAATCAACTCTTTACGGAGGAAATCTACTTGGTTACGAGTTTCTTCGTCGTGACAGTCATTTTTATCTGGATTGTTTCACGAATACTGAGATTCGATCCCCACATTTGGCAGGGAGTGGATATCGCCCAAGTGCTAATGGGAAATAGTGCATATAATGTTCCTGTGAAATCAGCTGAAAGAATCTTCTTCGCGTCGGTACTTATCGTCTCTTTTATCAATGTCATAGTCCTCTACGGAGGCTTCACATCCTACCGGATGATTTTCAAACCAGAGATGAAATTTGAAAGTTTTCAAGACCTCGATCAATCCGGACTTACACCAATTATTTTGAAGAATTTCTTCGCTGTGACTTTTGAATCTGCAAGTGGACCAATCGGAAATTTAGGGAACAAAACGATAAAATGGGCTAGTGATGAAATTGGGATAACGTGTCCAAAGTATCTTGAAGAACACAGGAACATTACTTGTTTGTTGGTAAACTCGGAAGCTGAGATTGCAAGGAGAGCGAGTGAGGCTGGATTTTTGGCTCTAAAGGTCATGAAACCATCCTTCTGGAGTTGTGGAACTGCTATGGCGTTCGAGAATAATTCTCCGTATGTTGATGGGTTTACTGAGGTACTGATTAAGTTA
This sequence comes from Synergus gifuensis, assembly GCA_904066015.1. Lineage (NCBI taxonomy): Eukaryota > Metazoa > Arthropoda > Insecta > Hymenoptera > Cynipidae > Synergus > Synergus gifuensis. The sequence goes on from CAJFCO010000162.1 coordinate 167,986, forward strand.
ACGGAAGGGGGATTGAGAGGCAAGTGGGTGCGAGATACTAGGTTTACACGTGATAATGAAGAAATTGATGAGGAGAATGATAAGGATTATGAGTATGATGATGAAGAAGACAAACACTCCTCAAGCAGGGAGAAAAAGAGACTGCATATCAAAATAACCAGATCACTTATAATTATTGTCCTTTATGGTGGTTCCATTTCCTTTGTTGCATTTGTTTCCGAATTGGTGTTTTACCACTCGAAAAAGTATGTGGCGAAGAAGAGAGGGAAGCAGGAACTGGTCAGTTGATTTGACGAAACTATTTTTGAAATCCTTGTCAGTGTAATTTTGGTTTTTTGTTGTCAATCTTAGAGTAACATTTTTTATATTCACCATTCTGCTTTTAAAATATCTTCGTATTTTCCTCTTTAAAACTGATTTGCCTTTTGTTGCATTTGTTTCCGAATTGGTGTATGAGACTGGTGGAATGATATCAAGAAGAAATTTCAAATAAGACCTTTCGGTTGAAATTAGTACATTTGGTGATAAAAGTGTAAACTGGTTAAAGGAAGAAAGTTGATGTCTAATACAACTCAAGGTTTGTTTTTAATTCTAAAGGTTTTAAATGAAAAACTTTGACTAAAATTTTTATCATTTTTTCTTAAAATGTTACATGTAATCAATTTATATTTATTCGAATATTATATGTAAAATAGTTATATTGTGTGTGCCATTGAAACATTGTTTTGTACAAAATAGACATTGTTTGTACCATTGTGACATTGTTTATCTCCATTTTCATGTGGCATACGCCCTTCTTGACTTCATGGGGTTACGTAACACCATTGACTATATGCTCTTATTGACCCCCCTCGTTCACGTGACCTCCATGACGATTTGCCCTTCTTGACCATCCTCTACCACATGACCCATAGACTATGAGCCATAGAAAGTGGCCATAGTTTATGGACCTTGTTTTTTTTGGGGTGGAATTTTCTGTTCCTGATATTTTTGTGATTCAGTTTTTAGAAATAATATTTTTGGAACCAATTTATTTGGGCCTTATATTTCTTGGATTTAGGTTTTGAGCTGAATACTTTTGTTTGTTTGTTTTCGAAATTGGTTTTTTAGGTTTTTGCTCTCATGACTTAATTGATTTTATATTTCTGGGAATAATTTTTGGGATTTATTTTTGATTCTCATTTTTTTAAATATAATATCTTAACTTTTTGGGACCTATTTTTTAAACTCATTTCTTTGGCTTTATATTTTTGAAACTTATTTATTTTTAATGGGCCTTATATTTGTTTCTACTTTTGAAATTTATTTTCTGGATATGACAGTTAGGGTCTTATTTCTAGTTTTTATAGTTTTGGACTTATTTTTTGGGCCTGATATATTTAAATAAAAAGATTATTCTGTTTTACATTTCTGATTCTCTTTTACGCTTATTTCAATTCCTTTACACATCCAAATAGATAATTTCAGATTATGAAATTGAATTCAAATGTTAATGAACTGGTTCAATGCAGTTGACCCCGTTGTGATGATTTTTATTACGAGCGGTGTTAAATTCTTTAATAAGGAAGGAGATTAAATTTAATAATTGGCATTTAACGAAGCTAGGCCGCACCATCATTCAGTTTGCATTGCGAATTTCAAGATCATCACAAGCGAAACACTATTTGTGCAACAATGAAGACAATATTAGCAACAATCATTTTTTCGTGTACGTATAACTACGAAACATGAATACGCCCAGTAGTGTGGATTGAAAACAACAAATTTTGGATATTGAAAACACCTAAGCATTGAAAAGCTTCTTTTTGTGTTTCTAATTACATCCGTATAATTTTAAATAAATTGATTAATATTCGAAAATAGGGAGAAACAGAAATAGAATTTAAAAATTTTTTAATCGCAACTAGAATTTTGGTCAAAAAATTATTGAACTTTTTGCCAAAATTAAATTATCTAGATTTAAAAAACAATTATTCAGAACTTTTACCCAAAAATTTATCAAGAAAATGGGTGTACTTTCGAAAAGGTCAATCCTCCGACTTTGTTTAAACTCCGTTCACTTATGTATTTTGACACGCTGATAACGAAAATGATAGTGAAAATTGGCGCAAATATGATTTTCATGGCGAAACCATGAAACAACCATAAAACTCATGGTTTTATGCGTTTGTCTCAGTCAATATGCAAAATTAAAAAAATGCATCAAACGAAAGTTGTAAATCTCATCAAAATAAAAATTTTTTATACCACGTATTTCTTCTCCGAGTGATAGTTTTCGAGAAAATCTGTGATATATAGATTTTTTATAAATTTTCCTTTACCATGATTTCCTTTTATCATTTCCCTTTACAATGATTCCCCTTCATTATTTCCCTTCACCACGATTCTCATTTACCATTTCCTTTTACCATTTCCCTTAAAACTTCTCCTTTACCTCTTTCTATTAGGATTTCCCATTACCATGATTCCTCTTTACCATTTAACTTAAAAATTTCACTTTACGATTTCCCTTTAAAATTTCCATTTATCGTGATTTCCTTTAACCATTTACCTACACCATTATTTTCGTTTACCACTTCCCTTTACCATTTCCCTTTACCATGATTTCCGTTTACTATTGCTTTTTACCACTTCCCTTTTCAGTAATTCCCCTTTACCATTTCCCATCACCATTTCCCTTTAATATTTCCCTGTACCATGCTTCCCCTTTATTATTTCCCTTTACATCGATTCCCCTTTTCTATTTCATTTTACCATTTCCCTTTACCATTTCCCTTAAACATATTCCTTTACCATTTCCCTTTATCATTTCCCTTCACCATTTTCCTTTACCATTTCCCTTTACCATTTCCCTTTACAATGATTTCCTATTACCATTTTCCTTTACCATGATTTCTGGTTACCTTTTCCCTTTACCATTTCTCCTTATCGTTTCCCTTTTCCATGATTTTCGATTCCCTTTACCCTGATCTTCCTTTATTATTTCCCTTCACCACGATTCCCTTTTACCATGATTCCCCTTTTCTATTTCTTTTTACCGTTTCCCTTTACCATTTCCCTTAATAATTTTCCTTTACTATTTCCCTTTATCATTATCCTTCACCATTTCCCTTTAAAATTTCCATTTATCGTGATTTCCCTTTACCATTTCCCTTTACCATGATTCCCCTTTTCCATTTAACTTAAAAATTTCACTTTACGATTTCCCTTTAAAATTTCCATTTATCGTGATTTCCTTTAACCATTTACCTACACCATTATTTTCGTTTACCACTTCCCTTTACCATTTCCCTTTACCATGATTTCCGTTTACTATTGCTTTTTACCACTTCCCTTTTCAGTAATTCCCCTTTACCATTTCCCATCACCATTTCCCTTTAATATTTCCCTGTACCATGCTTCCCCTTTATTATTTCCCTTTACATCGATTCCCCTTTTCTATTTCATTTTACCATTTCCCTTTACCATTTCCCTTAAACATATTCCTTTACCATTTCCCTTTATCATTTCCCTTCACCATTTTCCTTTACCATTTCCCTTTACCATTTCCCTTTACAATGATTTCCTATTACCATTTTCCTTTACCATGATTTCTGGTTACCTTTTCCCTTTACCATTTCTCCTTATCGTTTCCCTTTTCCATGATTTTCGATTCCCTTTACCCTGATCTTCCTTTATTATTTCCCTTCACCACGATTCCCTTTTACCATGATTCCCCTTTTCTATTTCTTTTTACCGTTTCCCTTTACCATTTCCCTTAATAATTTTCCTTTACTATTTCCCTTTATCATTATCCTTCACCATTTCCCTTTAAAATTTCCATTTATCGTGATTTCCCTTTACCATTTCCCTTTACCATGATTCCCCTTTTCCATTT